>JAJEKV010000577.1:0-142170 GCA_021234155.1 Isoetes taiwanensis
ATTCATCCCTTTCTCTTTTCTGCAATATCAGCGTCATTGCTTGATCATATCTTGAATGTTATTTAGATGTGTGTGCCCCAATCTTTTTCATGCCGCATTTTTGGTTGTTGGAGCCGAGACCAAATTGATAGAACCATCAAGTTTTCATTATCAAATGCAAATAAATTACCAACTCTTCTTGCTAGAAATTTCAATGTATTTCCAAGAAAGATTTTACAATGTGTTTCTTAAACTAGATCAACAAGTTTGACTAATGTAAATTAAATTTCTCCGATAATTGAAGGTACATATAGCACATTTCGAAGTTTGACTTGTTTTCCCGACAAGTCGATATTTCAAGCATTCACGTCACACCTCAACTTTTTGCATGTTCCCATTTCCCATTTGCACATAGCTGGACCCCTTTTTCTCCTTCTCCTTGAGTTTGTTTAGATCTTTTATGACTGATCTTTCAGTTCCTGAATCTAATACAAGCAAATCATCTTTAGAAGTTGTCTTATTTATGGACAAAACCTTTGGAATTTTAGGGGTTGTGCTTACCTCTAAATTCTCGTCCAGTGTTTCTTCTCCTTCAGCATCTACACTTTTAGCAATATTAATGGTTATGGTATTTCTTCCTCGTCCTCTTCCCCTTGCACTGAAACCTCTGCCCCTTATGAAATTCCCTCTGGGATTATCATTTCTGCCCTGTCTCTAGCATAGCCCTTAGGACTTGAACAACTTGTTGCCAAGAGTAACATTTGTTCTCCTTCACATTCTTTGAAGAGATATTTTTTAGATGTTCATAACTATTGCACATATAACATGGTCCAATTTTACTCTTATCACTGTTTTTTCCTTTTCCCCTTCCAGCAAATAAAATTTCAGTTTGATCATTTGTATCACTGATGATTGCTTTCTGCTCAAGTTCTGTCTTCACCATTAACTCAGCACTCTCTCTATTCTTTGCAACATTTCTGACTAAAGTGGACAGATGTTCATAATTTGAAAACGCTCGGGCAATAGTCATTACCTGGTGATCTTGAGTGATCATTACTCCTGTTGCCTCTAAGTCTGCAACCAAGTTGTCAAACTTTTGGAAAAATTCAGTGATGTTCTCCTTATCATGGTATTTCAGATTTCTTAGCTCCCTATTTAAAACATCCAATTGAGATGATGTTTTATTGTCATAGGTGGCAACCAGATATTTCCATATTGCTCTAGGACTCATATCTCTAACCTTTAATAGTATAGTAGATCCTAGTTTAATAAATGATAATACTTTTGGCTTCAATTAATTTAGTAGCCACACTCACCTTAACTTACTCGTTATACTCTCATCACTTGCACTTGAACTAGCAGCTTGACTTCTCATCATCCATTTTGTCATTTTGAACTAATGTTGAGTAGTCAATTACATGACTCACTCCACAACAATGTACCTTTTTCTATTTACGAAAAACCCCATTCTCTCAAAAAAAAAAAAAAGAACTAGCAGTTAACCTCTTTGCTCAAGCTTCTCCTGTGACATAAGTCCACAGCCCTTCCACCTCTAGTACTTTTATCTTTTCCTTCCACACTTGGAAGCCCCCTATTACTTTAAAAACATCAACAACACTTAGAAGAGATGCTCCTAATCTAGTTGACATCTTTCGGTATGCTCGGATACCAATTTAAAGATGTTACTAGTAAACGTGTGCCCGGCGTTGCCGGGCATAAGCAAAAGTGTGTGTTTTTATAGACTTTCTAAATATACCTGATCCTATGGAGTTGTATCATTTTTAATTCTTCCATGAAGATGCCATAGCAATTTTGGCCTTAAACTTTATTTAGCCTCCTTCTGATCCATGTGGTTCTAACAAATTACATCATTTTGTTTAGTACTTATCGCTCTTTTGTTAAAGTTTCATATATCTAAGAAAATTGGTAGACCGAGTTCGAATAGAAGTCATGCGCATAATTAAGGCAATCTTTGTAGAGGCGTGTCTCTAGATGGGTTTTTGTATATTCTTATACTCTAGAAGATGGACAATTTGATAGTTGAATATGTGATGCATTGATTAAATGCAAAGATCATACAAATCATCAATTTGATATAATTGGTAGTAAAATGTCCGATTGTATAGGTTGAAGCATGAGCGCACTCTTGATAAAACATTGAATGTCATAAGACCTATGCTCGAGAACGCAAGGCAAACGTCCCTAGCAAATGGGTGCCCGACAATGCCATGTGTCCATATGAACTTTCAATGCATGCTCCTTACATGTTATTGGTGCATAAAATTGTGTTGAAAGCTATGCAAGTAGAAACCAAGGATGGGGTGTGCATGCTTAATGAGTGTGTTCATAATTGTTGGCATTTTGCATAAATTTCCAACAATGTTAGCCATACTGCAGAATGGCAAATGATGTCATAAATTGATGGTGGGTTGCCATGGGCTCAAATTAATGTTTCATTTTTCAAGCAAACATCCTCTACACACGAATTAGGATCCTAAACAATTGACAATCGTTTGTTCTTTCATACAATCCCATCGATCCGAGACATCGGATCGCCATTCTAGAATGGGACGAGCATGCATGTTTTGCATGCATCGCGGACGCATGCCCGCTTGGTTGGGGAGTTCGCTATTTTAGCGCGCTTACATCGACTTCTCATCGGCGCTTCCTCTTCTCTCGGCGGTACCTTATTCTCTTTGAATTGTTTCGGTGGCCGGGGAGGGCTTTTTTCCTTTGGTTTCCAGCCAATTTGGCGTCTCTTCATCTTTGTCCTTTCTCGGCCTTTAGCCTTCATCCCGTGACCTTCGTCCTCGATCCCTAGTTTGTTAAGGAAGTCCTTTGGTATTGAGGCGGTTTGTTGGTTTCATGCAAGTCCTATTCTAGAATCCCATCGATCCAGAGACATCGGATCGCCATTCTAGAATGGGGCGAGCATGCATTTTTGCATGCATGCGGTGGCGCATGCGATTACGGTTGGGAGTTAAGCTATTTTAGGCGCCGCTTCGCATCGACTTCTCATCGGCGCTTCCTCTTCTCTCTCTCAGATGCCTTATTCTCTTTGAACCCACCCTCCCCCTTCTTTGTTGTTGTATTTTTATCGCGTGGTGGTATGGCGTAATCAGCCCTCCACTCGGGAGGTTTGTTTTGTCTTGTTGTTTTGTTGGTGATGTGCAGTCTGCGGGTTAGCGGCGGCATCTGTTTCGACTCACTTTTCCATTCGTGGGTTTTGGGAGCGATTTTTATGCCTTACGTTTGTCCAAGCCCCTTGCCGAAGGCTTATCACTAGGGTTTTTCCTCGAAAACCCGAAAGGGCGGGGTTTTTTAATCCCAGTGATAAGCTTTCGGCAGGTACACTAGCCCAATCTCTATTAGCATTGTATTTTGTTGGGGTCCAAATGATATAATTGGAGTTTCCCTTTATTTTTTGTGGGTAGTTCGCATGTGTGCGGCTACCCACTATCCACCATTGTAGAAATCTGGCGAGATGAATGAGAAGCAGCGGTTTGTTGGTTTCATCGCGAGTCCCATTCTAGAATTGTGGCTATCTCTAGGTTGGAGCTAACTTGAAAGAGTTCTATTTTCTTATGGCATGTGGCCAATTATAGATACACATATTCATTGCTGTATACTGTGGTATACACTTCAATAAGTTACATTTTTTCCCTCTTATCGTATGCAACAAATTGTAGACACAAATGCGTCTGTTAATCTACAAAAAAAGAACCTTGCATTCTTTATTGGCTTATGGTATCTTCTGTGCTGAAACTTACATCTTATCTACAAATGAGGTATCTATACTATTTTGGATGTTGTAGCTTTGTTAAATGGGGAATGGATCATGTAAATCAAATGTGATCTAATGTTTTATTGAGTCCATATTGCACAATAGTTTGGCGTTTAAATCTAAAACCCATCACCATAAATTAAAGATATGTCCATTGCTATTTGACGTAGGAAAAACCTTTCAAATTTATTATTCTTAATTTCTACAAAGCTTGATTTTCCACTTTGGAACTGTTACAAATTACCTGCATGTCATGAATCAACACATATCACTAAATCCCTTTTCTAACAAAATGAATAATTAACAATCAGACTATACATAACATTTTTTCATGAACAATTTTATAAGATTAGATTGCTTGAAAATCTATGGTGCCATTGAAAATGTAGCCAGCCATGCATTAGCTCATGAGGAAGGATCAATCAGGTTAATAGCCTGCATATAGATTTAACTTTTCTCAAATAACTTTTCTCAAATAACTTTTCAAGACATAATCGGACAACTATTTCTTCCAAATTCTCTAGCTGTTCTTCTGAATATGGTTGACCAGCCGGATGGGCAAGGTAAAATATCATGTCTATCAGGAATGCTAGGGGAAAAATATTGCTTCCATGGTATTTTTCAGGATATGCGAGCTAAAATCCATCTTGCCACACCTTTGATAAAGCCGGTTGCATTAGCTATATATGGATTCAACTTAAACTCTCAATTTAAAAGCAAAACGATGACTACTGTTTGCAGCCTGATATGATACGTCAAAGGGCAAAGTGGGTCTGTGTTCTTGCCTGATACTCTGATCATTCTTGTCGGAAGAATGGAAAATGGGTCCCCAAAACCTGTAGCAAAATCCGGTTCTTCTTGCCTTGACGTTGTACAATGGCGTGGGTCTTCAGCCATTCTTGCTGCCCCTAATTGATGACCTGCAGAATCATTTTGGTCGCCTTGTAAGGGCTAACCTGATTTTTTAGTGTTGCTACCCTCTTTTACGTTGATTCTTGTTACAGAACCAAGATTATTTTCACCGATTGAAGATGCAATGCGCAAATTCTTATCTGCCGATTCTGGCAAAGATTTTTGCGTGGGATTGGGTCTGCCGGTTCTTCCCTGGTAATTTTGATTTTCTTGGTTTGCCGGATTTGGAAAATGGGCCAGAAAACCTGTAGAATCGGAATTCTTCTTGCCTTGACGTTGTACAATGGCATGGACTTTCATGCCATTTTCTGTTTGCTGCCCCATGACCTGCAAAAAATCAGGTGAAAAAAGAACCAGGTCGCCTGTTAAACGGGGCTCCGGAATTCTGCAGGTCCATTCCGGAGCAACAAGAATGGCTTCCCCGTGTCAGCAGCGGAATGCCAGGGAATTGCGACCCTGTTTCCATATTGTGTCCCTTTACTACAGCACGTACCAGCTCATGCTACCTCCTTATATTTAAATGCAATACTCAAATTACATCCCCAGCCTGCAAATCCAGAATTTCATGCAGGCATAACAACTACTAAAAAATACTCTACATTGTGCCTTCGAATCTGGTTGCCTGCACATGTCAGGTATCTCACAGTTTTTCTTAGACAAAAACTTACACATAGCAAAAATCTAGAGAGGACGGAGAGACCCTGCACATCTGTTAAGAAAAAAATGTCGGATTGTGAAGCATGGTTGTATGGGAACGTTAAAGATTCTGCTGGATTGTGAAGAATGTTCGTATGGTAATGAAAAAAATTTTCAACAGATTGTGAAGCATGGTTGGATCAGATTCATATTGTTGTTGCTGAAGAAGTCTGGAAGAAATAGAGTTATTGTTCTTGAAGAAACAGTCAGCAATAGAGGTGCGGGTTCTTCTGTTGTTTGTGGAAACAGGGGCCATCAATACACACAGAAAAGAGCAGCAGAATGTAAGAGGAGAAAAAATTTCTGGGCAAAATGGACCATTCCGACCCCAACCATTCTAAAAAACCATTCTAAGTAAAAACCATTCTAGCATTCATCGATTTACCTTTCACGCCTCAAATCTCGGCTTCAACCTCTGCTCAGCGAAAATTCTGCTCCAGCGCAAGCTCCAAGCTTTCTAATGATTTACCAAAAATCGAAAAATCGAAACTGCATACGTGGTTTTGTAGAGGAAAATGATCCCAGAAAGAAGGAAAAGATTGTAACATGAGCTTCTTTTACTTCACGACTCCTCCGCTTTAACGACTCGCTAATGGAAACCATGGGCCGGAATTCCAGAGATGGATAAAGGGGTTAACCAAAAACTGCAGATAGATCTTGCCGGTTAACCCCAAAAAATGTGAAGAAAGATCTCTTATCACAACGAACCACATCGACTCCTCTGCTTTAGCCAGGGCTTTGTTTTGACCACCATTAAAAACAAAATCGCCCGAAATTACAGCGTCACAGACAGCCTTGATCCTCAATTTCTCAAAAAACTTTACATGCCGGATTTTTATTTTCTGATCCCAAAATTTCGCTTTTTTGCCGGATTCCGATGTCCACCGGCCGCTGGAAAAAAGAGGACACACCCCACAAACACATTTTAAGTAAGTAGATATTCAAATAAACAGAAATAAGATAATCACAATACTTTCAAATGATCCAAGTATTCAACTAGACATTCTCATTGTATTTCAATGATGCAAATGAAATACAATGTAAACCATTAGCTCAAAATCATGCTTTATCAAAAGTCATTGTACACAATAGAAGTGAATAATTTATGCTAAGATAGCTCGAGCCTGCAATCTCCAAGTGCAGCTGTTTTACATATGATCTTCATGTTAATCTTATAGGGCTAGATCCGGCCTCTTAGGCTCAGATCCGACCGCTTTGGGCCTCGTCAATTTCGCCTTTCACTGATGCATGAACTTCCCCAAAATATTCATATTTCGTTGGCTAATAAACATTCGACCGATTATCACATTCTATATATGACCTTTGCAATAGTTCAATCCATATTGCAACCATTAAATACTTCAATTATTTTCACATTTGTAACACCATATAAGGATATATTCCTTTGACCTTTGATCTTCATCCCCTAATGTCTCATCAACATATGATTGTCTCCTTAAGGATCCATTATTTTTCACATTTGTAATACCATATAAGGATATATTCCCTTTGACCTTTGATCTTCATCCCCTAATGTCTCATCAACATATGATTGTTGGGTATATTTGGGGCCACCGGTCACATTTGTTCTAAGATATGGTGGGCCCGGTTTGGCGGGCGCTTGGGGTCAAGCCCTGAGTTCCATGCTCGAATCTGTTGCAAGAGGCGGGGATTCATGCCCTATGACATGCGGCCCTCGATAGACACATTGTTTATTTCGGAAGGTGGCCCGGCATGGGGCGACTCCCGACTCCGCGCTTGGCTTATGTGGCGATGATCCATGACGACTCGGGGCTTGTTGGAAGGACAAAGAGAGCCCGGTGGCTAGCGCTGGGAACGTAGGCGCACATAGGTGCGTCCAGTACCCTACCGGGCCGACCACCGGGATAGGCTGAGGGAGTACTTGGACTCTTGTTTCCTGGGGAAGCTCTGGGACCACCATGCTCTGGAACAGGTAAAGATGGCACACTACAAATGACACATAAACCCCACCCTGGTTCGAGGCCCACAGCTCTACCTACGTTCTCAGTTGCCCATGAAAAAGTGCAGGATCATCGCGTCGATTCGAACAGGGGCCCACCATCTTCGGCTTGAGACGGGTTGGTGGGTTGGAGAGCCGCGCCAGGACAGGCTTTGTCAGTGTTGCCCGCTGGGGGTTGTTGAGGATGAAAGCCATGCTTCTAGAGCTGTCCAGCCTATAGTCAGATTCGGGCTCGCTACATTCTCTTGGTGCGACCTGGTCTGCCCCTGCACGAGCTACTCAGTACGCCGTTAGTTCGATCCCTTGGCTCCTACCTCCAGGAGGTTTTGGATTTGCGGACTCACCTCTGCCCCCAGGCGCCTACCTGAGGTGCCGGGAATTCATGTATATATGTATATTTTTACCGTTGCCCGGCCTTGCTTGTTCCCTCCTAAGGGGGTTTTTTCCGTAGCAACCCTGCCACCTGCGGTAATTTGGGTCCCATAGGCCGATTGGCCTCCGCGGACGATAAAAGAACCTTCCTTCCTTCCTTCCTTAGATTTAACATGAACACATTCAACACTTGTAGGGTGGCAGAAGTGTACAGCTTTATGAACGTTGGATACTCTGACTCCGACATGTGTTCATGATTATCCATGGAAATTACTTGCTCATGGGCAGACCATCAAGTGGTTGGGGATTCCAGTTGGTATCCATGTTACTGCTGTGGAGCTGCATGGGAGGAGATCATTAAGGTTTTGGAGAAGCACTTGTTCTGGTGGTCCACGGCAAAATTGTCTCTTATGGATGCATTACGTTGGCCAAGTGGGTTCTTAGTAGTATCCATGTCTATATGGCATCCTTACTGCTAACCCCACATATTAGAGTACGTGAGCTCATTGCAATAGTCCGAAACTTTATATGGGCGGGTACTGAGGAAGTTGCTGTGATTAAGGTGGCTTGGTCGAAATGCATCCTTCCAAAATGTGCAGGTGGTCTGAGTATGATGGACTTTTTACTGCAGAGCAAAGTTCTTATTTCAAAGTTCATTTGGAGACTTCTGAATGGTGAAGATGACTCTCCTGTCTATGCCTTTTTAGATATGCTCTTGATCCTTTGTATCTCTCTAGGCAGAAAGCGGTCAAACTAGTCCTACCTTGGGCATTGTTTTGACCTCGTAGCCTTTTCTAAATGCTTTTTCATTCATTGCGTGGATTGTTGGACGCATGGGATCTTGCGATCATACATCTCTTTTGGCGAGATCCTTCCATCCACATCCTATTGGAGACTTCATGGTGGTGGACACCGCGCCTCCAAACCCCTCAACACCCCCATTGGCCGCATCGGTTCATTTCCTTAGACAATGGGTTCTAACTGAGTGTTGTCTCTATTCAAGCATGGTATGAAGTTGGTGCTTTGTTGTCTTGGTTTGAATTTCGGGGCAAAGTTCACGCTCTCTCGTTGGGATGTGCCCGCAATGCGAAAGGAGGTCATTGAGAGAATCGCCTCTTATGGTGCGGGGTTGGTGTTAATTGCGAGAAAGGTTGCCTTGGGACTGTCATAAAAATATTCACAAAGGCAAGCACTTTGTCAAATCAGTATATTGCTCTCTTAGCACCATAGCCCCTCCCATTGCCAGATGGATGGCACCCTCTGGGTTCCACTCACTCACTGCGTGTTACATGGTGATGGCTTTGAGATAAGTTGCTCCACCCTAAAATTTCTGTACTTTGGTGGCAGGTTATCCATAGGTGCCTGGGTGTTAATGCCCTTCCGACATCGTTATGATCCTCGCATATATGCAATATGCCCGCTCTGCCTTTCACATGTTGAGACTCTTGAGCATGGTCTTTTCTATTGTCCAGGGGTTCAGCCAGCATAGTCCTGGCTACAAGGTTTGTTTAACAGTGCATTGGACTGCCGATTCGTTTTCTTGATGTCCTATCCCAATGCATGGCCTGCAGCTAA
The DNA here is from genome assembly GCA_021234155.1 of Isoetes taiwanensis. Lineage (NCBI taxonomy): Eukaryota > Viridiplantae > Streptophyta > Lycopodiopsida > Isoetales > Isoetaceae > Isoetes > Isoetes taiwanensis. The sequence continues at coordinate 9,300 of JAJEKV010000577.1, forward strand.
ACAGAGGGCATTCCATCTTGGTTCTGGTTGGGTCCTTTGATCGATATAGAAGCACCGCAGACGCCACATTTTTCAGGGCATTTGTTCATATGCACGTGGTGTTATTAAGGTGTCCCAGAAAAAGATACTGATGGCTTACGAGTGTTCGTCCCTTGAGTTAGAAATGACGGAACGTATTTGGATTCAGTATCTTCAAATTGATTCTTATCGTTAGTCTTCTATTTTGGAGTAAGTAACAACATTTGCATATTAAGCGAGCAATCATCTAAAGCGGGGAGCAAAAGAAATATTTCCCAAAGATTCCTTTTTTTTTCAAGACATAAAATTGTATCCCCATCCCCAAAAATAGCCCCCTTTTTTGGGGAAGAAAAAATTGACTATGTCAAAATGACACTTTTTAAACAATTAGAATTTTCCTTATGTGTGTTTTCGGAGAGCTCTGTTTTAAGAGGCGTAAGTTTTAGCAGAAAATAGCTGAAGTAATAACCAAAATTGTAGCAAATTAAAAATTGAAGATAAAATCTTGATATTCACATGCAAAATTTACGGTATTTTTAAAATACTCTGTTATGTGCAAAAGTGTGAAGAGTGATCAAACACAAAAACAAAATGGCCAACAAATATCGATTTTCCATGTGTCTTAGATATTAGCAAACCTCTTCTTTGAATAGTGGAGATAGTAGCGAAAAAAGGGATCGTGTTCAAAACATGAAACCCATTTTATATTACGGAATACACTTGCTATTCGGAATAGCAAAGCGAGGAAATAATATCAAACTCTTTTCATATACGGAATACACTTTGTGATACGGAATAGCGGAAGAAATTTTTTGGCATTTTCAATGTCCTTGCGATTTTTTTTGTTCCAATTATTTGAATGGCCTTGCTATTTTATTTATTTTTTTTTTTTTTTTGTAGGGATCTGGGAACATGGTTCTAAATAATAAAGGGATTTCCTTTTGTTTATTTTGTGGGGGACAAGGGATACGGATCATGGTCTAAAAGAATGTGGGAAATGTATTTTGGAATATACTTTGTATTCTAGAATATGTTTTTTTTTTTTTTTTTTTTTTAGCCCTAACCAAGCGTGCAACCCTCCTTGCAATTTTAGGCTATCCCGCGTAGCAACTACATGTCACCGAATTGTGGCAATAGCTATCACCATTAGATCTTCATTTTGCAAGATCTAGGACTATGAAAATTAGAAAAGGGCTAAAAATATACGGAGGAATAGAATGGGTGCCGATTCTTGTGCCGCTTCTCTTCCCCCTCTTAACTTTCTCCCTCGGTCCGTCCCTTACTCTCTAGTTTTTTTTTCCCTTCTCTATGTGCGGGAGTGGGCCTTTTGCTTTCGGTTCTTGTTTTTGCTTTACATTTAATGTTTCTGGCATGCATTGTGCCTATCGGATCTGTCTCTTCGGCATTAGAATGGATCTATGCAAGAGGTTATTTTGTTTCCTTCGTTTTTTTCTACAAAGTACAACATTAAAGACATCTTCGGCAATCTCTGGTTCTCTGTTGAAGGCAAAATCTCTAGCTTTCATACTACCAGAATCATCCTTGATAGTTCCGGCATGCCTCTTCTCTGCCTCCGAGCCAAGGTATTCATATTTCGTTATTTTCCCCCTTCCTTGTTGTTTTTCCCTTTTAATTTAAGTCGTTGTCTATAATACTGGAAGCATTTATTCTGTGATATGCATGCCATTGTATCTAAATTCGTGTTCTTTAAATCATGCTGCCCCTCCAGAAACAAGTTCTGATGCTCTTTTTGCGTCGTTGCCCTAATCTTTTAAGCAAAGTTCTTGAATTAATCTTTTAAGCAGAGATCTTGAATCTTATTGCATTTTTAGCCCTGCAGAATCTTCTGTCGCCTCTGTCGGGGTTTGCTTCCTTTTTCTTAGATGGACAGATGCCTATTTTGGCTGTTTTCCTTTTTGGATTACAACCAATTTTTCTATAGAGGGATGTCTATTTCTTCTTTTTCCCTTTTTCTTCAAGTCTTGATCACGGCCTAAGTTTAATTTTTATAGCATTTTTATTTGGCAATAAAAGGTGTTCTTAACTAAGCCTCTGCGCCATTGTGAAAGAGAGAAGCCGGCTATCCTTGAAGGTAAGTTCTTGCTTTCTATACTTTGGCAGCAATTGAGGTACACATGCATTTTTATTAATTACCATTAAGTTTTAATCTTTCATGTGCCTCGGTCTTACTATTTTAATTAGGTTGAGATACATCAAAACGAAAGCCAATGTGGCGAAGATGGATCAATATTTAACTACAGAAGAAAATATCTTCCAACAAGACAGGTTAGCCCCTGGTGCCGTACAGCCGTGAAAACATGATAGCAATGTAGTAGTAACATATGATTTGAGAGCAGTTTGAAAAGTAAAACTGACATGCTCCTAATATCTGGAAGCATCAGTAGCACATTTTACTGTCTCATTTGACACTTCATGGTCAGATCTATGATTTCTTATGCAGGTTGACAGATCGTGTCTAAAGTTGTTGCATATCGTAAAACACCTTATGTTTATATCGACCATCATTTCATTCTCATGGAAATGGCACATTCCTCTTGGTTCGCCTTGGTAGAAGAGAACAAGTTATAGCTCAATTTACACATACAGCTCTATGTGCAGATTAGCCACACAATATATACAAGTAAGTTTAGCAGACTTTTGTGTTCCCATGCTATATTGATTTAGAAATCTAAGTAGCCTTACTGGCGTTTATAGCTTGATAGTACATGCTCTTATTCCTTCCCACATGATTTAGTTCATTTCTTTTGAATTTGTCTTGGTTTAAATTTATGTTCTTCCTTTGCTTACTGCCTGTTTATCTCGAGATTGGACGGTCCACTTGTGATGCGTTTATTTTGTTGAGTGCGGGGTAAAGTTTCAGATTGTATCATCCATAGTAGGACAATCCGGCACCTTGCCACATGCATTATCAAAGGCGAGATCGGTAGCGTCAAAGTACCCTTCCTCACATGGCGTGCAAAATAACCATGCGACAATGATGAAGCGGTGCAAGATATACTGGATGAGTAAGAGCCTAAGCGCCAACACACGAAGAAAGGATATTTTTCTGTTTGGTATTAGGTGCATCAAGCCGACGCATTTCAAGATCTACAGGAGTTATATAGGGCTTAACATGAATAGGCTTGTGCTCGGCAAAAATGGACATGGACTCGATTCGCATTTGACCGAGTTATTTATAACTGGTCCATCAACAAATGCACAGGAAGGTGGTCTTGATCGAGGCAAAGTAGCAACCACAGTGGAAAGGGCCTTACATTGTAGTAGCGAGGGAAACATACCCTCGCGGCTAAAAGAAATGCAACTTCATAGCCATAACAGGTAAGAAATCTATTAGGGTGCACAGGTAACGTTGCATGCATTGCATGTTTGTTATCATTTGTACTCTTGTAACATAGATATGACTGCTGTACGTACTATGTACGATAGCATTTACAATTACAATATAGCATCCTGCCAGCTAACGCAGAAGTCTCAGTGGCATAACATCCGAACATAGACTTTGCACCTTTGCATGTTGCTCTGGAATTCCAGACATTCTAGTTTGAAATGCGGCACGTAAATTATGATATTCCTTGCATTTTCTCTGTAGACCCCATCTCTGTATACAAGCAAAAACCAAGCGTGCAACCCTCCTTGCAATTTTAGGCTATCCACGTAGCAACTACATGTCACCAGAATCTAATGTGGCAATAGCTATCACCATTAGATCTTCATTTTGCAAGATCTAGGACTATGAAAATTAGAATTTCACATTAGAATCTTGTATTTTGCTGAATGGCTGGAGTTACAACATGTAGATATGTTTGTTTGGGGGATAAGTGCAGGTTGTCAAGTTGTAGATACTATTTGCAATTTAGTTAGCATCCATAAAATTGGAGTTCCTCCTTTGGTGATATATGAAAATGAAGTGCCCAAATTCTGTATCGTGGAAATCATTCATGCCTCCTCAACTCCTCTAATAGTCAAAACAAACGTTGTCCATAATAACCACAGAGTTCACAAATGTTCCTGAATCTATAAAAACCATACAAATTGTTGATTTCTTAAATGTGCCAAAAACATAAATTTGTAAGAGAACTTCAAGAAAATATATGTTGCTACTTAGTTAAATACGATCAAAAGTCTTGACAAAATTGTTCATTTAAAGAAACGTACAATGATACATCATGGTTTATTGCAATTTCAATGCATTGTCTAAGGACATAGGCCGAGTGCATTCATCAACATGCATGAAAATAAAAACAAAATTAAAAAAATTACATAAACCTTCACAATACCACCACGGAGGGCTACAATCTCACATCGGCCTTTCAAAACTAGGAAATCTTTGGTACCTCAAAAAATGGGGGCATCATCTAAAGTATTCAATTTATATCACTTTGACCTAATTTGGCTTTGAAATGGTACAAAAATATGTACTACCGAGCCCCTACCGAGCCTCTGACCTTTCACGAAATTCTAAGCTATCCACGTGTCATTTCCACCTCAAAGCAAAATCTGAGATGGCATGCAAATATACCATTAGATCTAAGCTTTTTCTCATCCACGGTCACGAAAATTAGAAAAGCCCTAGAAATTGGAGAACGGGATAGGAAGGGACGTCGATCCACCTCTGTCATAGCTCTTCATCGATCCCCCTTTCGTCATAGCGAAGCTACACCCCATTGTCCATCTTCTTGTTTCCCTAATTTCTTCTTGTGGTTCGTGATGTCATGATTTACATCACCTATTTTGTTGTCGTTTAGCATATATGCTTCATTTCAGGCTTTGTGTAGTTTTCTAGGTTAAAAGTCTTTGCAAAGGGGCGTTTCTTTCAATCCGATTTCTTGCTTGCCGCATGCTCTATATCTGTATTGAGGGTTACAGCGTCGAAAATCATGCTTTCACAAAGCTCATTCGCTTACGAGAAGAAATCGAGGGAAGCTTTCTAGATTATGTGAAGAAACTAGGAAGCCTCCTATGGAGATTTTGACGAGCTTCTTGTCGATCACGGACTAGTTCTATTTGTGCTTGGAAAACTTGTGCAAGTGCTCTATTCAAGTTCTCAAGGAAGACACGTTTTAAGATATCAATATTTCTTTGGAGTGCAGAGTGTTCAAGATCTCGAGGGGAAGACACGTTTTAAGATAACCTGTTGGGACTAGGACTATTATGGTTGATTTTCAGAACGAAATTGAGATGCCCGTTGACGAATTTGTGCTCATGCTTTCGTGAATTCATACAAGTCTGCGCGCAAGCTATCTTTTACGGTATGTATGTGGATTTCGTAATTTTACTTAATGATAAAAGGAATTACCATGTAATTTAGGATGTGAAAATCCATTGAAACTAAGGAAATATTTGTTAGCATGATGATAGTCATAAGTTGGTTTCAATTTTCACATCTATGTTCTAAATGCTAATTGTCCATGATCTAGATTATTGAATCATTATGGCTCTTAGTCCCTTTCAAATTTAGCCTATGCTAGTAGCTAGTGACATCATAAATGCAGCCTCCTCAAGAGTTGAAATTTCCTTGTGAGTTCATTGTATAATCGGGTGCGCAATTGCAGATCCGAGGAGTAATTGTATCACTCATAATACTTTTCTTTGTTACGCACGGTCTACGCTAGGTTAATGGCGCAGTATTCATTTACCCAATCTGCCAAGTTATTACTTGCAATATTCCATTTTGTACCAAGCGCAGCGTAGTTTGTTAATAGTAGTGTCACGTGCTTGTTATTGTGACTATAATACCTATGGTCCCCGCTATGGTGATTCCGATCTTAAAAGGATCTCTTGTATTCCGTGCTCAAATATTTTGAAAAGGTCCCTTTACTTATCGGTACATTCTTAGCCCATTGGCATGTTTGGATTCTCTTTCATGCTCGGAATTAGAATATACTCCTTTATCCACGAATTCCAAGTAGGAATCAGTCTACTATCAATCTTCTATGTTTATTCCTTCTTATGTAATATGCGTAAAATCCTTCAATAGTTTCTTACCCATCCAATTTGTATTTGGCCTTCTGCAACCAAAGTGGCAGAATGTTTAGCTTTGGTTTTCAATTTCCATGCTTGTAAGTTGAACAATTTGCACCACAAATGTTGCTTAGGTAAATGACGAGGATGAGAAAATAGAACTATCGACACATTTGATCGCTATAGCTATTTTAGTTATTCCACAATTTTCAGCCATTCTGCGCATTTAAAATGTTGATACCTATCATTACATAATTTTTCAGGTCATTCTGCATTCAAAAAGTTGATACCTTTGTGGACTAACATTTTATTTCTAGACCTTGGAAGGTAACATTAGAAATAGTTGCAATGGAGAAGTTTGCTAACTCTCATAAGTAGTTCCAAAAGGAAGATTCGTGCGAGCTCATTTCTAGCTAATCCTCAAATTTCTTAGAGCCTTGGTTAGCAAAAAAGAATATTGCATTCCATTTGGCCCCTGGATACTGGTTTGGCTTAGGACGGATAAAATTTTAAAAGCCCTTTCCGATTCAAGTTTTTCGTCATTTGTCCTATAGTGCTTATGGTCTAGACAAATAAAAATTTGAAGCCATTTCTGATTTAAGTATTTTGTTCATATGGTCCTAGAACAATGGACAAATAAAATATATTCTATTTAATACTCCAAGATGTGGAATTGGTTGGTGATCATCAGTCTCTAAATTAAACACTCTATTTATATGCAAGCTTTTAAAGGAGTGCCCCATCGCCGCTGCATGTCATTATCGACCTGCGTATGAGCACATAAGCAAGGAGGATGATTTGAATTTTGTATTTCCATCTTTTGTTGTAGTCCTTGCAACACTATAAAAACTGAAGAGCTTGTGGCAAAGCTATCATATGAAATTGCACTAGAGATTGGTAAACAAGGCTATTATCCCACTAATTTACTAACTTACAATTCTAGAATGGGACTCGCAAGAAACCAACAAACCGCCCGATAGATAGGCTTCTCATTCATCTCGCCAGATTTTCTACAATGGTGGATAAGGTGGGACGCGACACATGCGACTACCCACTAAAAATAAAAGGAAAAATCCAATTATATCATTTGGACCCCAAAACAAATACAATGCTAATAGATGAGTGGTTGATGTACTCGCCGAAGCTTATCACCGGGATTAAAAACCTCGCCCTTTCGGTTTTCGAGGAAAAACCCTAGTGATAAGCCTTCGCAAGGGGCTTAGACAAACGTAAGGCATAGAATCGCCTCCCAAAACCCCCCGCATGGAGAAGTTCTAAAACGGATGCCGCCAACCTGCACCTGCACATCACCAACACAACAAACCAGAAACATACCAAAGAATAGCATCACCCAAATGGGTGGAAAAGCATCACCCAAATGGGTGGAAAACATGATAAAACGTGAACTTGTACAAAATACAATAAACAAAGAAGGGGGGGAGGGTGGGTTCAAAGAGAATAAGGTATGCTGAGAGAAGAGGAAGTACCATGAGACGTGGATGCGTAAACGCTACCGGAAATAGCTTAACTCCCAACCCAAAACGCATGCGCCGCTGCATGCATGCATGACATGCATGCTCGTCCCCATTCTAGAATGGCGATCCGATGTGTCTGATCGATGGCGTATTATATCTAAAAATTTGCAAATGCTTCATGTTGTGCAAAAAATACTAAAATCATAAACGGACTCACCAAAGATGTCCAATCACTCTTTTCATTACTACCATATTGTATTGTCACTCTTCTCATATATTGCATTACATGAAAAGTTCTCGCTATGTTGTAGTGCATTGTACAAAATTTCCCTAATCTGATTTGCATCCGAATGATTTACAATGTTTGTATTTGTCTCATGAATGCATGTCTTACTTTTCTCTACCTCAAGTTTGACTTCCACATTTGGATGAACGATGTGGATGAAGTTAAAAAGCCCTTTTAAAGATGTTTATACTTAAAAAGACATCATTGTGAAGATGAATCATTGGCAAGGTTCACCGGTTTTAAGGAGCAAAGCAGATCTATTACATGCAACAAAAAGCAACAAGTCATGTCTGATTCTCAAGGATGCCTGTACATGAACAAGGAAAAGAAGCAATTAAGTAAGCCCTATAGTGTAGTTCTTAGCAAAAGAGTGCATTGAAAATGAAGCTCAAGAACATGGAGCAATGCTTGACTTTTATGTTTCTATTTGCCAGGAACATGGAGCAACAATATTGGGCTAATCTTGACTTTCAAAACCCAAAATGAATTGTTCATAACAACTAATTCAATTTAAATGATGCAAATTAAGTCGTGCCAATTCCCCTCTCTTTTAAGCCATACATTTATAGACCCTTTGATTATAAATAGAAACTTGCTTGTTTGTAAATGATTAATTGTCAATATACTTTTCAAACCTCTCGAAAGTCTATAGATGAATAAAAAGGTGAAGAAAGACAAGCAATCCGCAAGGATTGGAAGAATAGGTTCCATGATATGACAAGTTACATAATTTGGTAACTTGTCTAATTTTATCTTATTGAATGTCTCCTTGAAGTTTTATATGAATCACTAAATACTTGCAAAAGCGGTATGTCCATTGCTTGACCTTGCTCAAGAGGCAATATCGGGACACCACGGCACATTATTCCCTGAAGTCCTGAGCGGGAATAATATCGTAACTGCTCATACGAGCAACCGGGCGTAATGCAAGTTGTTTAGTGAAGCCATCCGCTGCTTGATCTGAGGTAGAACAGTAGGATAATGTAAGCATACCATTATCAATTTGTTCCCTTTATAAAACATAGTTTAATGTCAAGATGTTTAATCAGAACGCCATTGATAATCCTTGACATGTAACACCGCACCATTTGTTTATCACAAAATAGAAGTGCGTGCTTTGTTAACACTAGACTGGTCCCATGATGGACCATTAAAGGGCATTTTGAAGGTTTACAAAAAAATCATATAAAATCAAGGGCACAAAAATTGGCCAAAGCCTTTCTAGAAGTTCATATATGGCGCTTATGGCTCACATAAAAAATACACAAAAATATATCAGCTCCCGTTCTTGTGAGTTATGCACTAGCAAACCCAAAGGGTGTCAAGTACCAAAAGCTTCATGTTCACACAAAGTAAAACTGTCTTAACGAAAAAATTTTTTTAATTTTTTGGCTATAATGTGATTTTTCTACACGAGATATAGAGCAAGACACAAAAATTGCATCTCAATCCGAAGTCCGCGGAAGGAAGATATAGCCATTCAAACATGACAGGTCGAGCTGTCTTACGCTTTGAGAACCAAGATTGGTTCCGTAAAGCGATTGTGGTATAAAAACAACAACTTTTGGAAGGAGATAAATTTTGAGCTCAAATTTGGCATATAAGTAGTTCACGAGGTCCTCCATCCTAGAAAAATGTTTGTTGAGTTTGAATTTGATGTTTTGACTTTTACTTCTAATTTTAATTTTAGGGAATTTATACAAATGGGTAACATTGATACATATGACTCTAGGTTGTCCTCCAAAAATCACATTATGAAAGTTTATAAGAATATGAAACCAATGCAAAAACAAGCTTTCGTGAAAAAGAGTAAAAGACATGGTAAATAAAAATAAAAAAGCGATTTACATGCACTGCCCATTCTTACTGGTCCATAGTCCATTTAAAAATCAATAATATACTTATGTTAGTCCATCTCACGTTGAGTTTTGGGACATGAGTAGCTCCTGAACCACTTTGTTCACAAAAATATCGTTGGTCATTATCTTGAGGATTGTATTAAAATAAATAGCATCAATTATATTATGTCTTCCATGTTTATTCTAGATTTATGCCTTAAAGGTGTGACTTTACAAAAATCACATCCTCAAGTATCTCATATCAAGAAACAAATGCAAAAGAACCAAGGAAAATATGAAAAACTTTTTCTATAAAACATCAAGATAGCTATCTGCCAAGTCCGATTCTGTGTACCATCATTGGTCCAAATGATTGAAAGTTTAAAAATCAATAATGGCATCACTTTAATCAATTTTGATCTCAACTTTTCGTGATATAGTTTACTTGTATGATTCTCAGAGGAGAAAATTAGTTGACTATGTGAGCTTGCGTAATTTAAGGGTAAAATTGAAGCACAAAGAATTGAGAATTTATGAGGTACTTATGACCAATTGAACCTACATGGACCTCCACTTACACCTTTCAAAAATCATGTGATCGAAGCTAAAAAGCCATAGTATCATTCTATGGGGCAAAATGGATAAGGCTAGTGAGAGATATATGCTCTATACAATTGGTCTCATGGACCATAAATGGTGATGCATGCTTATATAAATTAAAACCTTAGAAATAACATGTTACTTTAACATGCAACTAGAGATTTATATTGCCAAGAAAGGTATGCATCCATGAAAATATAATATACATGAAAGATAACCTACATGTAACATTATTCTACTTAGATGACAATGCTTTTATAGCAAAGAACACAGGATATAAAGTTTATGCTAGTAAGAAATAAACAGATTTCTTTGTATTTTTTTTTTCAATAAGGACATACAACCTATAGAAGAGATCTCCATATAAGTCAATGTTCACATTTTCAACTATTTTATAGGCTTATATGGGGAAAGGTAGTGTCTCTTCCATGAACTAAAGAACCATACATATAATGTCATATGGTCTAATTACATATTGTCATGGCTAAACTTCACAACATTCACTTAATTCATCAATAAACATCACTAAATATGACCATTGTGGAGTTTTGGAGCTATAATTGTGGAGTTAACTCAACTTTTTATACTCTAATGTGTTAATCCCGCAGCTTGTACATCATGTTTTAATCCCAAAATTGCATGGTTACACTCTAGTTACCCTATATGTAAGTTGATAAGAGTTATATTCTATGTAGATATAAGTAGAATGCATCACTTATTACGCTCATGGTATTATGGATGGTTGTTATTTGAGCATTTTAACATATACTTGTGTCCGAATTACGTGATCGTAGATTCTTTTAGTAAATTGTGAGGTTAACATGACTTATGAACACTCCAAAAAATCATGAGACTATAGCTCGTATAGTTAGCAACTCATGGCCACAAGAATTAAGTTAAAACTTGTAATAATAGAGAGAAATAATTCTCGAACCTCAAGCGACTTTTTGACCAAAATAGGTTTTGGCTTCCACCAATGTCAGGATGATAGCAAGAAAACATGGGAACATAAAACTCAATGTGTTCTATGATAAATGAGGCAAATACCTTCAACTTTAGCAAGGTTTAGGTCACTTTATGCTAGAAAATTTGAAGAAGGCAGTTCGGATCAAAAGTGGTAAAACCGCCAAATTCTCTAATATTTGAGCAATCACCACAAGGTAGAGGTGACCCCATTGGTCTTGAAATTCTCGTGAGGTTATTAAGAAACAAGTGAAGACTCAAATGGTGGTGGTATAGTTCAAAATCAAATTTCTGTTATGAGTTACATGGGTTTAAGTGGCAAAGGTCATGTGGGCTTTTAAGTCCATGGATCGAGAATGGTTCAGAGGCAGTCTAGTGTTAACACTCCGGATCTTAAATATGGATGGACAATCCACATCAACTCTGAATAGAAACAAGTGCTTTAAGCTACCTGCCGGTTGTACTTAAACTTGTAGACTCTTGTTTCCTCGACTTTTCCAAGTAATAGGATTACCTCCATAAAAAGAAACATACCCCCGTAAGACTTTCACGGATGTAATATGCTGTAGATGCCATATCGAATCGGAAAACAAATGAAGCTTTGGATCGGTGACTGCGTTCATAGAAAATCCCTTACCTTTTTTGTATCACGAAGATAATGCAAGACTCTTTGAGCAAACAACCCGGTGTGGCTTCTTTGGATTATGCATAAATCGTGATAAAACTCCCTCTTGCATAGATTATGTGCTGGTCGAAAGTATGAGTGAGATATAATAATGACCCCACTAGCTGTCGATACAAAGTAGCATCTCAGATCTTCTGTGCGACTTCAATTGTGAGCTTTTGGCCTGGTTCACATGGCGTTAATGCATGATGTCTGATCTGTCATATAAAACTATGCTAGTAACTCTGAAATGTACTTGTTGAGTAAGATGTATACCATCTGCTTTTGCCACACACTTCAATCCCCAAACAATAATGCATAAGCGGATCGTAAGCTTCGAAGTTATGCTTAAAGCCAATCCTTTGTTTGTTGAATAAGTTGAATGGCATCGCCGATCACAATAGTATCATCCACATACAACAATAGGACAGAAATCATACTATTCTCTGTTTTGAAATAGAGGTTTGGATCTGCTCCTGATCGCTGATATCCCATTTCAAGAAGAAAAGCATTAATTTTCTGGGTGCCAACATCGTGGTGCTTGTCTCAAACCATAGAGACTCTTCTTGTTCCTAACCGGCATGCCCTTAACCAACTGGGCAAAACCGTCTAGACTTTTATGAGTAGTCACTTCTACCCATTTATGCGGTGTCACCGGGAGAACACCCTTACGGGCACATTCAAGGTTCGAATACTCGGCGGTCTACCATGGGCCCGTTCTGATCTCTCCCACTAGAACTATGCTCGTCCTCGAAGCATCCAAGGCTATACCATGTCACAATGATTACCAAGTCTTTGCAAATTACCCATGCATATAGGCACCCATGGAACTTCGAACTTCGAGACCCAAGCCTCGATACCAAGCGTGACTCGGCCTGATTTTTGCGGGATACAGTAGCTACTCCGTCTTCAATGAGTGCAGGGAAGCGAGGACACGGAGGAATTGCGTGTTATTACCCGATGATGACCTTGGCCCAATCGGTCTCCAGTAGCCAAAGCGTGCACGGCACTAGATACTGTGGGTATGCAGTGCGAGAGCGGCGATGGCGCCCTCTCTTTGTGGCGGCTTGCTACTTCCCACATCGCGAGAGCAACTTTTACCACACGACTTGATGTGGGCGGGCAGGAGCCCTATGTCGATCTATATGATGACATACGTTTGAAGATGCATAATTGGGCAAGGTCATGTTGCTTGGAGATTTCAATCGCGCGCGCCGCAGGAAAGCGAGATCCCAAAATTCGCACCTCTAGCCGAGGATGTGTTGCAAATAGACTTCGAGAGATGGTTTGGCCAAGGGCATCGGATGACAACCGGACACCTACGGTATGGCGGCGGCCGTATTCCGCGGGCATTATCTTTGACTTTGGTCATTTGCAATGGGCAGGCACGGTGGCGATCCTCCGGCCGCTTCACTTGTAGGCAGGAGAACCAGGGGGCACGGTGTGGTGGATTACGTGCTAGCAGATGAGCAATGCCTACACTTGATCACTCGCCGGTGTCGGGGCGGTGGTGGGGCGAAGTAGACTCCGACCATCAGCCCACGTTCTTAAGGGATAGATTGGCGGGGTGAAAGCACCCATTGCCCCAACACCCCATGTACCGCGGTTGCGTCCTGGACTATGATCATGCGGCGGTCTATGCGAGGATGCTTGAGCATGAGCTGCGGGGAGTGCTGCAACTCCCCACACTTCAACGGCCAGATGGCCCGGTGAACCCCGGCTCTTCCCGAGGGTAGGGGCGAGATGCTTTGGGAGAGACCGCTCTCGGCGATCCACAGGGGCTGCAACCACCTTCCCCGCAATCCTGGTTCGATGGCGAATGTCGGGGAGCTGAAAGCGATGGCTCCGCCAAGTGTTGGACCCACCATTGCGCCAAGAAGCCGTCCCGTCAATACCGGCTCCTTCCTCAAGACCAAGAAAGCCCGGTACCTTGCGGAGCTCCAAAGAAGATGCTTGGTCTTCTAGACCGCCACCCTAGGGCCTTACGGAGAAAGGTCTTGAGTAAGCTGCCACGACCCACGGAAATATTACCGGGAACAATGGGTGGGATATTTTGCGGTTTGTATGACCCAATGGGAAGCGGAGCACCCGATTACCTCTCCCTAGCCAGGCCCTAGCTGGTCATTCGGAAGGGATGTCATAATGGGCCTGCAAGCGCCTTAATGAGAAGGCGTGATTTGGATGGTATGCGTGGGAGCTTCTCAAGTGGGCGGGCCCCAATGGTACCTTGGGTTCTCCGCGGCACTCTTCAGCGGGGCATTGCAAAGGCTTCCCCGCCTTTGGACTACGGTAGAGTTGTGCCCATATACAAAGCGGGGGACCCCCGCCCGACCAACTATCGTACCATTATGGTCGGTTCTGTCTTTGCCAAGTTGCTTGCGGGATTCTTGGTGATTGACACTGGGCGGGGATGGAGAAGTTGCGGGCTGCATCGCGGCGGGCTTCGCCCCGACATTCTACTATTGACCATATCTTCACTCTGCGAACACTCATAGAGGATAGCGGAATCGGGCCTTGAGAATCTATCTTTGTTGCTTTGTGGATTTCGCCAAAGGCTTTTGACCTGATGCCTCGGGGATAAGTTGTGGAATGATTGAGGCTGACTAGGGACCCCGTCGACTTGCGAGAATGCTATATCTGACTATCTGAGGCTTGCTCCGATTAGTCTCTCACACTGTCGGGGAGCCCGTTGTTAGTAACATTGGGGCGCCCGGCTGCCCTCTATCCCGGCTCTTTGGCTTGTACATTGACCAGCTAGAAGAATGGCTAGCCGAGCACCCAGTTCGGTTGATGCACCACATAATCCGGCAACTCATATATGCGATGATGTTGGCACGCTCGCATATACCCCCGGAGGACATGCAGCGCCACCGGATGCTTTGGACACTTTACGCGCCAATTCAGCGACATGAGAGTTAACCGGCCAAGACAAAGTGCTGCTGGTCCCATCATCCGGCACCCGTCTTCCCTCATTCACTTACAGGGGGCGGTAGTGGAGGTGGCTGAGTCTTATAAGTATTTGGGCATTGAGTTTTCTACTACCACACTTTGGGATGCATCCATCGGAGTTCACGAGGTCACTGCGGTGGAAAGCCCACATGCAATGCAAAACAAAGATCCTGGCATTTGTATGCATGGGGTCACCGGGCACACTTGTTGGGGCCTTGGTTGAGCCCGGTCCTCCTCTATGGGGCGAAGTGTGGGGGCGGTGATATCCCTCACCACTTGGAGCGATCTAGAGCAGGTACAAAAAGCTTTCTTGGCCGAAGCGGGAGTGAAATCCGCGGTCCCATATCAGATCTTGCTCCAAGAGGCGGGCTTCCTTCCATTCTGAGGAGGGCTGCATTTGGAGCGTCACATTATTTACTTCGAGGAAGGTGGTGGCTATGGATGAAGCCCGGCTGCCCAACCTTGCTTTGGCGATGGCGATGGGCCCTTGGCGACTCAAAGCTTCTTTGGAAAGACAAGCAAGCCTAGTGGTTCGCTATGGAATGTGCGGGGCACACAGATGTGGACCGGTGCATACACCAGAAGGAACCTTGGCGCCTTGAAGCGTACTTGGATGATGGCCAAGCTTTGGGATCTGAGGCCCTGTCACATGTCAAGGTGGCAAATTATCGACAACAGGTTAATCCCATGCTCACGAGGGGCCCACACCACTACTGCGCACCCATCTACCCATGAAAAGCGGGGTGATTGCTTCCATTCGCTGCAGTGCACACCACCTGCATTGAGGCGAGGGAGATGGATTGGGGCAGCGTGAGGCCGAGTCTGTCGATCTTTGTCAGCGAGCCGTGAGGATGAAAGTCCGCCCTCCGGGCCTGTCGGCATTAAGAGCATATCGGGCTCGGTATGCTGGGTTAGTTAATGCCCCATCGGGCCTTGCATGAGCTCTTGAGCACGGCCCTCGTAGGCTTGTTGGGATCATTACCCTCAGGAGGTAATGGATCTGTAGGACTCGGTTATGCCCCCCTGTCAGACATTAACCTCGGTGTACTTGTGATTATGTATATAAGCGTGCGGTATGTCGGCATCCTTATTGCTACTAAGGTTTTCCCGAAAACCCTTGGTGGGGTTTTAATCACGGTAGTAATCGCTCTTTGCTCTCTCTCTTTGTACCCAGGTCCCATAGGCGGTTGGTCTCCGTGGGCGATAAAAAATCATATTCTATTCTATTCTATTCTTGAGTCTACATACATAATCGGGATATTTTTTATCACGAAAACTTTGGCTGGTACATTTGCATATATAATTCCTCTTCAAGATCGCCATTGAGAAAAGCCGACTTGAAGTCTAATTGATGCAAAGGCCAATGTTTATGGCGACCAAGGCAATGGCATTTCATGGAGTATCAATCGACTCTGAGGGGCAAAGACCTCATGAAAATCGAATCCTTCTTCTTGAGTGTATCCTTTGGCAACCCGGCTGGCTTTATCTTGGACAAAGATCCATCGAATGATACTTAGTTCTAAAAATCCATTTGGCTCCAATAATGTTTTTTTTATTTGGTTTAGGTACAAGTTCCCAAGTCCCTTGCTTGGCAAGCATAGACAATTCCTCTTGCATGGTACATCAACCAATGTGAATGCTTTCTTGCTTGAGTATATGTAGTGGGTTCAATCTCTTTCAGGCTGTAATCATAAGAGCAGCATTACGATGAAATCAGCGGATGGTAAAAGCGACAAGTCACGGCTGATAGCTGAGGTGGAGGAGTTTGTGCGGATATAGGAGTTAAAGAGTGTTGGCTTTGATCACAAGAGTCTCCCAATGATAAATCTGTAAAAGGAAGGTCTTCCACTGTTTTACGAAGATGTATAGGTAAAGGGGATAATGGCCCGAGATTTGGTGGTTCTAATAGATCAGTGGGCCGAAAAGGATGATAAGGGCTTGCTGAATCAAGCGAGGAAGAGGACCGCTGACGGAGAAGAACAAGCGGAGATGGGAAGGACAAGCGGGATGGAGGAGGACAAGCGGATGGTGCAACTTGCCGAAGAGAGGAACATGGAGCGGATGGAATGGGTTGAGAACTAGAACTAGAATTGGTTTGAAGACTTGGGGACTCGTTTGACGAACCAAAGGTGCAAAGGAGGTACATGAGAAATAGAATCAGAACTAAGTGATAGAGAAGATGTACCAATTTGAAACAAATTTCTGATCACGGGTATCATAGTTTGGTAGTGGCAGCCGATGAAATTCCATGGAGTACAGCGTCTTCCACAAATTGTATGCTTCTAGATACAAAACTGTTTTTGTATGGGGGTCATAACAAGCGCCATCCCTTCATGTGAGTTGGATATCCAATAAAAAATTATTTTAGTGGATCGTCCCGGATAATTTGCCATTCTTTTGAAGTACTTCTCGAGGAATAGATGCATAGCCAAGACATCCAAACGTTGGAAATTAGAAACATCCGGGTTTGATTCCATGCAAAACTTCATAGAGGCGTTTTCAGATTTAAAGCCTTTAGTGGGGAGCCGATTAGAAACATAGGTTCTTGTATTATCTTGCTTCAGCCCAAAATTCTGGTGGTAAGCCTTTATGCTTTAACATACTTCTTGCTAAATCCATGATGGTTCGATTTTTTCGCTCTGCCACCCGTTTTGAGCATGGCGTAAAGGTACAATTAACTCCCTTTTTATACCTTTGATGTCCACATAAGCTTCAAACTCTTGAGACATGTATTAGCCTCCATTATCCGTTCTCAATGCCTTGATGGTTGTTGAAAATTCATTTTCTACCAAGCCCGGTGAAAGTTTTGAAGATAGATAAAGCTTGAGACTTAAGTTTGATAGGATAAACCCAAACAAATCGGCTGAAATCATCAACTAGGACAATGAAATACACACATGACCACCAAATGATGCAATAAGCCCGGATGACAAATATCTGAATGAATTAGTTCAAGAAGGTTTTGGGCTCACGAATTACGCTTTTGTAGGAAAAGGAGCTTGGACTTGCTTGCCAAGTCTGCGAGGCATGACAAAGAAGGTTTTAACTTGAAATGAAGGCAAGGTGCACCATTTTGGAAGCAATGACTAAAGAGGCGGTGATGTGACCATACCTTTCATGCCAAAGATGTTCACGAGTTTTAGATCTGGCTGCTACAAGTGATGATTCACGAGGCAAAGCGAAGTTGACAAAGGTTTTCCATCGGGATATACAAGCCTTCATCATTGAGATGCCCTTGAGCCTCGCGGCCCCAATTTGTTGAAGATCAATAAAGTGTAAAGGATTCTTTTTCATGATATGGACAAGTCCGGTAAAAAAAACTGAAAATCGACTTGTTGTCAAACTCCGACACTAAGAAGGTTTACTAGCAGACCGGGGAACCAAAATGATGTCCTCAATTAGAAAGTTGTGCACTAATCTGTTTGGCCCAGAGCGGCACCCTTTCCTTTGGATTTGGCAAGATTCCCATCGCCATTCTAACCCTGATTGAATCATGAGATTTTAGATCCTTAAAGGCGATGGGCTGATTCCCTCTTTGTTCTACCTCGAGATCAAGCGGTGGATGGCTTCACTAAACAACTTCTTTGGTTTGATTTGCTTGTATAGGCGGTGCATATTATTCACCTCTTGTGACTTGAGGGGGAATAATGTCTTTGTGGTGTCTCATATTGCCTCTTGAGCTTCGGGGGATAGAGTTCTTTTCATTTCTCGGCTTAGCTCAATTTGTTTCTATTGTTTTTTTTTTCTTCTACAGACTGCTGGTCATCGGGGGGGATGTTGGAATATTCCATATTCCACTCATGCGCATGCATGCATACTATGATACTCACATGCGTGCATGCATGCACACTTTGATGACTAGGCAGGCTGACATCATCTTGTTCTTGACTGGACATATAGCGAGTCACGCACCACCTTAGACTTGATTTTGTGTTAGTTCACTCACGGGCGGAAAGGAAGCTTACATTATTACACTTTGCTTTCTATCTTCATATAAAGATTCTTGGAGTTCTTCATGGTATGAGCTTTGATATAAGAGGAAAGTGAGTGTCACGGGAGTTTTGTGATAGCTCTCAAATGATTGAAATTTTAAGCCGAGACTTTCTTTGGTGAATCGGACTTGAGATGACTCGTCTTTAAGCCAAGTTTCTTAGGATCGGAGGAGTTCTTTTGCTCGGTTCTTGCAATTTTGTGGGCCGGTTCTTGCGATCTGAATCGGTTGTCATCAGTTTTTTGAAGTGCGTTTCTTTCCCTATTTTCTTCGTATTTTTTTTCTAGGTGGGCGGTTTTCAACATAAAGATAGTCGAGGACTTCAAATTTCGTTTTTAATCTTTCAATTCTGTACATCTCAGCAAGATTCATTGTATTTTGAAATCTTGATTCTCATGGCATCCGGTGGTGATCATTGGAAGTATTTCACCCATCTTGTTTTAGACATTGACAAGCGGTATACTTGGAGAGATGCTTTTGAAACTAATCTCAATCTTAGAGATCTTGGAGATGTTTTTTCTTCTTTGGAATCCTCTTCTGCGAGAGGATAACAAGAAAGATTTTCTGGCACTTAATCATCTCAAGACTTGTATTTCAAGCGATTTCAAAGGGATATACTCGGAACTTTCAAGACTTTCACTAAAGCATTTGGTTTCTTGCAAAAGCTTGTATTCATGAGGGGTGGGGGAGAATTGCTATACAAGGACAAATGAATAATCTCGGACTTGAGAATTGTGCTAATATGAGAGATTATCTTCAACAACTCAAAATCTTGAAGGAAAAACGATACGGGCTGGAGGTACACTAGATGATGTTGCTTTGATTATGTATGCACTTAATGGTTTGACCGGGGATTACCAAGTTTTTGGTTAATCATTTTAAACTCAAGGCTCAGTTAAGATCTCTTTTAATCGTGCTTGAGAAACTCTTGGCTGCGAAATAGATAACACTAGACTTCGGCGGCATGAGGCGACACACTATTCAAAGGTCAAAACTTCTGATCCTCCTCTTGAATCTTCCAAATCTAATGTTTCTACGATTACTCCATCAAAACTCCTTTTGCTTGTTGGTATTGCAATAAGAAAGGCCATTTGAAGAAAGATTTGTCATAAACTCAAATGGGACTTGGCTCGGTACATAAAAGAGCAAGAGGCTAAAAATAATCCTAAATCTAAGGAGGATGTACGAGAGGTGTCTCAACTACAAACTAGTGCTTTCAGGTCTCGGGGCCTCTATTGAAGAATTGGAAACCCATTTCTTAAATGTTGCTGCTACTCATTCACGAGGCAATCTTGAAGAGGAATTATATATACAGCGGCTTGAGGTTTTAAGTGATAAAAATATCGATTATGTATGTAGACTCAAGAAGAGTCTCTATGGTTTGAGACAAGCACACCACAATGTTGGCACCAGAAAATTAATGCTTTTCTTCTTGAAATGGGATATCAGTGATCCACGAGCGAGATCAAACCTCTATTTCAAAAAGCAGAGAGAATAGTATGATTTATGTCCTATTCTTGTATGTGGATGATACTATTATTTGGCGATGCCATTCGGCTTATTGACAAACAAAGGATTGGCAAAGCATAACCCGAGCTTACGGATCACGGGGGCTTATGCATTATTGTTTGGGGATTGAAGTGCTTGGCAAACGCCCGGATGGTATACATCTTACTCAGCGAGAGTACATTTAGAGTTACTATACGAGTTTTATATGACCGGTACATGCGTGCGCCATGTGAACCGGGCCAAAAGCTCACAATTGAAGGTACCGGGAAGAATCTGGATGCTACTTTGTATCGGCGGTTAATTGGGGTCATTATTATATCTCATTCATACTCGGGCCGGACATAGTCTATCATTTAGGAGTTTTATCCACGATTTATGCATAATCCAAAGAAGCCACAATTTGGGTTCTTTGCTAAAAGAGTCTTGCATTATCTTGAGGTACAAAAGCGAAGGGATTTTCTATGAGCGAGTCAGCGATCCAAAGCTTCATTTGTTTTACGATTAGGATATGGCATCTGAGATATTACATCCAGGAAAAGTCTTACGGGGGTATGTTTCTTTTTTATGGAGGTAATCCTATTGGAAAAGTCGAGAAACAAGAGTCTACAAGTTTAAGTACAACCAAAGTGAGCTTAAAGCACTTGTTTCTATAGTTCGGGGAGTTGATGTGGATTGTCCATCTGTGCGAAGATCTTGGAGTGTTAACAAAGCACTGCACTTCTATTTTGTGATACTTGATGGTGCATTGTTACATGTCAAGGATTATCAATGGGGTTTCTGATTAAACATCTTGACATTAAACTATGTTTTATAAGGGAACAAATTGATAATGGTATGCTTACATTATCCCTCTTGTTCTACCTCGGATCAACCCGGTGGATGGCTTCACTCGGGGATAGGTTCTATCATTACAAAATTCAAATTCACGGCGTATAAAGTAAAAAATCATTATTTTTTAATAAAATACGTGTTAGCGATATTAAAACCTGCCCGGCGGAAAAAATTTTTCGCGCGAAAACAAGCGTGAAAGCGTCGTCTGCGAAGCGATGAAACAGCGTCGCATAAGCGCAAAAATCCATAAATGCTGCGTATGCGAAAGTATTTTTAGCATTATCGTCTGAGGAAAAGAATTCAGCGTCTTGAAATTCAAAAATTTTTTTTTTTTTTTTTTAATTTTTTTTTGAAGCCAGCGTCTGTAATTCTCTAATCAGCGTCTGAAAAAAATACTTTCAGCGTCTGCGATCTGAAAGTTTTTTCGCGTTCAGCGGTTTGGCGATTTTATTTGCGTGCATGCGAAAAAATTGCCAGCGTGCGCTTTCCGCGTTGTTTTAGCGTCTGGCGAAAATATTCCGACAGCGGAATTTTTTTTCTTTACGTATTTTTCGTTTTATACGGCAAATATGTGCGTATCATACAATTCATGCGTATTAGGTATAAAGCGTGCAGTATTGAACCTATCCACGGCTTCACTAAACAACTGGCAGTGCCCGGTTTGCTTTCATTATGGGCAGTCGCAATATTATTCGCTCTTGTGACTTGGGAATAATGTCTTTGTGGTGTCGATATTGCCTCTTGAGCTCGGGGGATAGAGTTCTTTTCATTTCTCGGCTTAGCTCACACTGTTTTCTATTGTGTTTTGACTTCTTTGGTTGCCAACTACGGTGTGCCTTTTGCTTTTTTTTTTTTTTTGGGAGGTGGGCCGAATTTTTTTCAGCCCCTACGGTTTTGATCCGGCAATAAAATTGCTCATAGACTTTCTTGGCTCAGTTGGTGTTTTGAAGCCCTAGGCTGGCGATGGCGGCTCGATATGTAGCGGTTGGTTGGAGGTAGGTTAGATTTCTTATCGGTATCTTAGATTTAGAGGCGGGGGATTGTTAGGTAAAAGGCTTGATGTACATATGGTCTTTGGCTCACGGTGGTCCGAGCCACCATATGATGGCTATGGCATGTGAAGTATGCTGGCTATGCTCGACATTTGAGTATGATGACTATGCTGCTCTTTAAATTTTCATAATGAACAAGAAGGACAGAAATGGGGAAATTTATGCTTAGAGGTAGGGTTTCCTTTCCATGGAAGAGGTATGAGGCAGAATCGATGGCAGAGGTATGTTTTCTTAGAATTGATGGCAGAGGTTTGGTCCTAAATAATTTTTGTTGAACGTTTCTTTGTTCCTTTGCATATAATGGTAATTGGCAGACGATGTCTGAAAGAGGTATGCTCGGAGAGGTATGGTTAAAAGTTAGAGGCAGCTAATAAGCCTATGGTGCAATGCTAATTTACTTGAATTTTGAATTATTATTACAGGTGGCATGTTTTATTCTAAAAATTTAAGAATATAGGTGATGGAAGATCCTTTGGCCTTGTTTTATTAATTGCTAATACAATCACAAATGGCCATGGTTGTGTATACTTACCTTGTTCCTTCATCATGGTTAAATCATTTTTCAATAAGCAGTGGAGTCCTTTGTGTTTCTTTATAGCTAATGTTTCTATTCAAGATGGCACACTTTTGTATTCATGAGGGGGTGGGGGAGAATTGCTATCTACAAGGACAAATGAATAATCTCGGACTTGGGGTTTGCTAATATGAGAGATTATCTTCAACAACTCAAAATCTTGAAGGAAAAACGTACAAAATATCTGGAGGTACACTAGATGATGTTGCTTTGATTATGTATGCACTTAATGGTTTGACGGGGATTACCAAGTTTTGGTTAATCATTTTAAACTCA
Organism: Isoetes taiwanensis; assembly: GCA_021234155.1. NCBI lineage: Eukaryota > Viridiplantae > Streptophyta > Lycopodiopsida > Isoetales > Isoetaceae > Isoetes > Isoetes taiwanensis. Next base: position 32,308 of record JAJEKV010000577.1, read on the forward strand.
AGGCTTCAGTTAAGATCTCTTTTAATCGATAGCGGAGAAACTCTTAAGCGGATAAGAAATAGATAACACTAGACTTGTGACATGAGGCAGCACACTATTCAAAGGTCAAAACTAAATCTGATCCTCCTTTGTGGAATCTTCAAATCTAATGTTTCTACCCGATTACTCCATCAAAAACTCCTTTTGCTTGTTGATATTGCAATAAGAAAAGGCCATTTGAAGAAAGATTATGCCAAACTCAATTTTTCGGACTTGGCTCGGTACATAAAGAGCAAAAGAGGCTAAAATAATCCTAAATCTAAGGAGGATGTGCAGGTGTCTCAACTACAAACTAGTGCTCGGGTCTCCAGGGCCTCTATTGAAAACAATTGGAAACCCATTTCTTAAATGTTTATTTGCTACTCATTCTTGAGGCAATCTTGAAGAGGAATTATATATGCAACATAGCATGGGGTTTTCGTGATAAAAATATCATGGATTATGTATGTAGTGCTCAAGAAGAGTCTCTATGGTTTGCAAGATGTTTACACCACAATGTTGGCATAGAATGAAAATTAATGATTTTTCTTCTTTGAAATGGGATATCGGCGATCCAAGCGGATCAAACCTCTATTTCAAAAGCAGAGAATAGTATGATTTCTGTCCTATTCTTGTATGTGGATGATACTATTGTGGCGATGCCATTCGGCTTATTAAACAAACAAAGGATTGGCTTAAAAGCATAACCGAGCTTCACAGTCTGGGGCTTATGCATCTATTGTTTGGGGATTGAAGTGTGGCAGTTCATGTTTGATGGTATACATCTTACTCAACAAGTACATTTGAGTTACTAATGCAGTTTTATATATGATTTGTACATACAAGCGCCATGTGAACGGGGCCAAAATTCACAATTGGTACCGCGAGGGAAATCACGGATGCTACTTTTGTCGGCGGTTAGTGGGGTCATTATTATATCTCATTCATACTTTCGACCCGGACATAGTCTATCGGATAGGAGTTTTATCGCGATTTATGCATAATCAAAAGAAACCATTTGGGTTCTTTGCTAAAAGAGTCTTGCATTATCTTGAGGAATACTAAAAAGCGAAGGGATTTTTCTATGAGCGAGTCAGCGATCCAAAGCTTCATTTGTTTTTCTTCCGGATATGGCATCTACTGATATTACATCGGGGAAAAGTCTTACGACGGGGTATGTTTCTTTTATGGGTAATCCTATTACCTGGAAAAGTCGAAACAAGAGTCTACAAGTTTAAGTACAACCCGTGAGCTTAAAGCACTTGTTTTCTATAGTTGAGGAGTTGATGTGGATTTGTCCATGCGGTGCATGAAGATCTTGGAGTGTTAACAAAGACACTTCTATTTTGTGATATGATGGTGCATTGTTACATGTCAAGGATTATCAATGGGGTTTCTGATTAAACATCTTGACATTAAACTATGTTTTATAAGGAACAAATTGATAATGGTATGCTTACATTATCCTCTTGGTTCTACCTCCGGATCAGCGTGGATGGCTTCCCTTTCCGGGGATAGGTTCTATCGTTTACAAAATTCAAATTCACGGCGTATAAAGTAAAAAACAACATTTTTTAATAAAATCGTATTTAGCTATATTAAAACCTGCATCTAACAGGGAAAAATTTTAACAAAGAACATACGAAAACAGCGTGGCGTCTGTAGTTTGGTGAATCCAGCGTCGCATAGAAGTAAAAAATCAATACCTGCGTACTGCGAAAGTATTTTAGGTGTACGATCTGAAATTCAGAACCTCTAGCCGAAATTCAAAAAAAAATTTTTTTTTCTGAACCATTTTAATTTTTTTTTGAATTTGGCGTCTGGCGAATTCTTTAAAAGCGTCTGTGAAAATACTTTCGCGTCTGGAATAACAGTTTTTTTTCAAATAATGGCACCTCTTATAGTTTTCAACTTGTTTACGCAGCGAAACACCCGACCAACCGCTTTCCGTTGTTTTTGGCGTCCAGCGAAAAACATCCGGCCTTGAATTTTTTTCTCTTGTATTTTTACGTTTTTATCGGCAAATATGTGCATGATTTTCATACAATTCATTATTGTATAAAGCGTCTAGTGTGAACCTATCCACGGCTTCTAAACAACTTGATAGGCGGTTTGCTTATAAAGCCGGTGCTCAAGTGCATATTATTCACACTCTTGACTTGACGGGAATAATGTCTTTGTGGTGAACCGATTTTGCCTCTTGAGCTCGAGAGGGATAGAGTTCTTTTCATTTCTCGGCCTAAGCTCACTGTTTCTATTGTGTTTTTGACTTCCTTGGTTGCCTTAACGGTGTGCCTTTTGCTAGTTTTTTTTTTTATCCGCGGCCCTAAAACCTGAATTTTTCAGCCCCCCACGGTTTTGATCGACAATAAAATTGCTCATAGACTTTCTTGCTCCTGGTTAGTGTTTGAAGCCCTAGGCTGGATGTGACTCGATATGTATGGCGGTTGCCAGGTAGGTTAGATTTCTTATCTGGTATCTTAGATTTAGAGGCGCCATTTGTTAGGTAAAGGCCCGATGTACATATGAAAGCTCCGGTGGTCAGAGCCACCATATGATGGCTATGGCATGTGAAGTATCTTGGCTATGGCTTCTGACATTTGAGTATGATGACTATCTTTGCTCTAAATTTTCATAATGAACAAGAAGGGCCAGAAATGGGGAAATTTATGCTTAGAGAAAGGGTTTTCCTTTCCATGGCAGAGGTATGGGCGAGAATCGATGGCAGAGGTATGTTTTCTTAGAATTGATGGCAGAGGTTTGGTCCTAAATAATTTTTGTTGAACGTTTCTTTGTTCCTTTGCATATAATGGTAATTGGCAGACGATGTCTGAAAGAGGTATGCTCGGAGAGGTATGGTTAAAAGTTAGAGGCAACTAATAAGCCTATGGTGCAATCTGCTAATTTACTTGAATTTTTGAATTATTATTCTGAACTGAGCATGTTTTATTCTAAAAATTTAAGAATATCGTGATGGGCATCCTTTGCTAGCGCAACCCTTGATTTTATTAATTGCTAATACAATCACAAATGGCCATGGTTGTGTATACTTACCTTGTTCCTTCATCATGGTTAAATCATTTCAATAAACAGGCTGGAGTCCTTTGTGTTTCTTTATAGCTAATGTTTCTATTCAAGATGGCACACTTTTGTATGGATAAATATGGTGCCATTAAACTTCTATTATCTATCTTGAGAAATTTGCTATCTTGCAATGAATGTGGTTCTTATATTTTGTTTTGCTTTGTTTAGATGGCAATTGTTTCATTGATTCGAAAAGAGTCTTCAAGAAGTGTTTTAACATGAATTTTACAAAGTATCTTTATATTCATAAAAGTGTGAAGTATACATCAACTTCTTGTTACGATATTAGGTGGGCCGAATCACGGTACATCAATGCTAAGGTTCAAAATTGCATTGAAATTGCAAAGGATCTTTGCCGAGGGATTAGAAGCATGGTTTTAGCATATATTATTTGGCCCTTCTTTTCAAGCGGATAAGGAAATATTGCAGGGCTTATCCTTTTTATATGTGCTTATCATAATGTAATGATAGGAGGTTGAATCAAAGGGAAGTTCATAAACCTAAATCAAGATATCCTTTTGTGGTTGTCACTGCATTGACACTTGTGGTTTCATTGTGGTCTCTTGAAATGCTTTGATTGTAATCACCATGAGATTTTGGACCTAACCTACATAATGGCCATTTCAAATAATTAATATGGTTTTTTAAAGAGAATCTTCAAATGGAAGTGTTGCATCGTTTAATATGCAACCTTGTTAAGACTTTGTGCTCCAGGCTCATGCTCCTGTGGCATCTAATTGTACTTAAACAATTAGATGAGACATGTAAATTTTATACTTTTTATTTCTGATTAATAAACTTTTTGGCTTTCGTCCTTAAAGAAAAAAAAATAAAAAAAATAGATATATAATAAAGCAACATAGCATGGACATAACCAGATCGAGGGATAGAATGTAAGTAGGAGATGGATTAAATTATTATTTGTAGTGAATATAGGAGCAAAGCCAGGGAAAACGATGTGTTTGAAGGATGTTTACATAACCAGATCGAGGGATAGAATGTAAGTAGGAGATGGATTAAATTATTATTTGTAGTGAATATAGAGGAGCAAGCTAAAGGAAAACGATGTGTTTGAAGGATGTTTTACAGGAAGGTGGCATGCAAAAATTAAATCATTGTTATTGAGGTCGATATGCTAATTTACCTTGTTGTAAAGCTCTATTCTCTTTTCAATTCATGTGATTAAATTTTATAATTAACCATATTTGATTTTTCAGTAATTTAATGTTGCAATGTGTGGCCATGCATCTTTTGTGCAAGATAATGTTGATAGTAGTTCATGTTTTGTTTGTTTGGCATCAAAGAATCAATAACGTGTCACTGCAAGATCAAGGCAACGTGTGAGATAGGCTATTAAATACAAGTCAATTATGTTCCTTTTTTTCTTCATTGTTTTGCCATGTTCCTTTTCTTAATTGTTTTGCTTCATGAATTTGTTGAAAGATCTGGCTGAATGGTCTTCTGCCTAAACAGAACGAAAAGAGAACTGCACGGATGCTAATAGGATGGCAAGGCTCCTGGTTGCTTTGGGCAATTAACGACTGCAGCCTTAAGTTGTCAGATCTAAATTATTCTTGCACAACTCATATACTGCTAAAATACATTAATCTGAAATTTCTAATGTTTTTACAATAGCCATGGCCACAAACCTCCACATTTTCTTTAATTTCTACTGCTATTTCGTTCAGAAATGCCACTTGTGCGTTTCTATGGTTGATTATTGCATACAACTTGGCCTGGATAGAATTCTCGCAAATGATTGACTACATTCAGCAATATCTCAAAATCTCTCTTACAACCACTTCACAGCTTCACTAAATATGCAACATGTTGGATGTCAATCCGGAATGGAAAACTGCTGTCTACTAAAGCTCAATGAAACAGAGTCATAACGACACTAGCAATTTTATCATAAAAGCTAGCAAAGACGATCAGAAAGTTGCGGAACCTTCTCAACATCTTCGAGAAGAGTGAGTTTTGTAGGCTTGGCAAAGGAAGTCTGTAAACTCTTGGAAGGGGACCTTGAGAAGCGTGTCTCTGCCCCACAAATCCGGTGTCAAAACCCATAAGAGTTTTCAGAAGGCATTCAAAAGTTGCCTGCAAAACAAATCAAACAACAAATTTAAGTCAAAGTTGGCTAAATGGCATCACACCATCTAACAAAAGAAAAAATTATAACAAAGAACATACCTTCACAAAGTTCCCAAGGGTTTTGGTAGATCCCCTTGATGAAGTAAAGACATCGTCAATACCAGCAAACTGGAGGACCTTCTTAGGAACACGGGCAGCAACAATGCCAGAACCTCTAGGGCAGGAACAAGCCTAACAGTAACTGAACCACATTTACCAGTAACTTTGCAAGGCACAATTGTGAGGCTTTCAATTTTATTACCCCAATATCCCTCCTGACTGGAATAAGAAAGCTTTGCAAGAATAATGGCACCTCTTATAGCAGTAGCAACTTCCTTACTACACTTAACACCGAGACCAACATGGCCATTGTTATCACCCACCACAACAAAAGGCCTTGAATCTAGTATACGCTGACCGGCACGGGTCTGTTTCTGGACAGGCATGATTTTCATAACTTCATCCTTGAGGCAGGTCCTAGGAAAAACTCTACAATCTGGTGCTCCTTGATAGGCAGGAGAAAAGATAAATCTGCTCAAGGGATCTGATCTTACCGTCCTTTACGAGACGACCTAGCTTGGTAACAGGAACCCATTTTCTCCTCTTCCTCCCGGCGTGGACGACGGCCCCGACCTCTATCACCCGACCCCGGCCTCTGTCTCCACGGCCGCGATCCCTCGACCTCCGAAGCCTCGACCAAATCCTCCTCTGTCCGCCATAGCCGCTCAGACGGTTCTGCCGATCCGCTGCCCTAAAACCTTGATTAGGGTTTCCCACAGCTTTGACGATTGAAACCCTAAAATATATGGTTCTTAATTAGCTAACTATTATGGGTTAGGTTTGTGAGGTTGAATCCCAGCCGTGGATCTGGAGCATATTCTAAATATGATGCCAGATCAGCGGCCAGCATCTTTTTGCAGAAAAAATGTCCTGCCATTTCCTAAGGTCTCCATCGAATCCATGGTCACCCAAGAGAAAAAGGTCATGAGACCATGCATATGCTTGATAGCTCGAAGCGCCCCTCCCACGATGCATTAATGGTGACAACCATGAGGCATCCATCTACTCGATCCATCAGCGGCGGCGGCTCGGGCGAGATTTACCGTGAGATACAAGAAAACAACAGATCCCCCTCAATCAGACCTAAGAAACCCCAAATCCGGCTATAGCGGGGGGTTTCCAATGCCCCGTGAGGCCAGATCTTCCGCGTCGGGCTTATTTGTGTGATTTTGTAGTACATTGCCTGTACGACCCTCTGATGAGAGATGGTTTGTTAGAAACTCTGATAGAGATGGTACATTAGAAATGACCCTACATAGAGAACACATTAGAAGCGATGGCTTTGCCTACGCGCTCCGTACTTTTTGCAAAAATAGAGAACCCATCTTTGGAAAAAGCGGCTGAAACACTATCCACGCCCTACAATTTAGGATGAAAACTTGCCAACCATGGCTACAACAAACTTGCAAACAGTCGAAATTAGAAATTAGACATCTAAATGCCAATGCTCCTCAAATTCCTTAAATTATCACGGTTTCTACACGATGTCAAATCTTAGGCCGGACCCTTTGAATTCCAAATACAAAACTAAATGCGTGGAAGTTTATAACTATAGAAATTTATGAATTTACTATCCGATCATCATCATCATCAATCATCATCATCATCAAATCATCATCATCATCTTTCATCATCATCATCATCATCATCATCATCATCATCATCATCATCATCCTATATCTTTATTATAAAGTTTTAGTGCAAGTAATGGACCATGCTCTAACTTTGGCCGGCTAGAATTAGGCGGCGGATCTAGCATCTAAAATTAACAAAACATAAGGTGCTTAGATCTTTTTGGCAACCATTGCAAAATGACATCGAGGCTATGCCCGCGTGAGGGCTAGTGAACCATTTTGGCATCGTTCAAGCCCTCGTTTTAAATCTCGCGGCCGGGGGCTGCCATTACATCAAAGTTGTGAGCAATCTCAAGAGGCCCTTTAACTAGAAAGGTAAAGGCGGCAACTTTAGAGAGGGTGGCAACTCCGGTTTCGAGAGCTTATATAGGAAAATGATTTCCTTGATAACTTTTTCTTCTATGTAAGGAGGATATACGCACAATGCGGGGGTTTTTTTTTTGTGTTTTTATGCGGCTTTTCACTAAGGTTTTCCTATGATTTCGTGATGTATTCAAATGGATGTACTAATGCATGCGTCCCCAGAGTGCTCAATTTGAGAAATTGATTTTAGCCTTTTTTTTCAATCAATGGTCAACAACGATAGCTCACAACAAAAACCCTTTTTTGTCGTGTGGTGCATAATGGGCACATGAAGGGCCATTGATTTTTAGCCTTTTTTTTTTTCAAGGTGGCAACCAATGGCAAAAGCCCTCTTTTTTGTGTGTGTGGTGCATAATGGGCACATGAAGGGCTTGAAGACACATGTAGTCGCGGTTGATTCCCAACACATTTCTTAGCATAACTTTTGATCGAGGCTACGTTTTGAGATGATTTTTTATTGCGTTGGAAAGCTCTCTCGAGATCTTTGCGATGAGTGTATGATATGAATATGTTTGGATTAAGTTATCTATGCTAAAACAGCAATTTTTTCGGTCGGGTTTGGTAGGCTTTCACATCCTACGGTGATTATCTGAGGTTGACCGCTATTGGATATTGTTTTATGGCTCAGGAGGAATGAAGCTTGCAAAAATTACCATGCATTTTTTAGATTTTGAAGCGGTTATTAAAGCAAATTCAAGGCTTCTAGATCACAGTGCTAACGGCGAAAAAGTTTCCCACTTTGGTTTCTCACCACAAGAATCCATGGAGGATTTTAATCACTGTTAAATTCAGGTTGAAAAATGTTTGTGTATGGGTGTTGCAAACTTTATGACTTCGGAATAATGGGGATCAATCTACTCTATCTTTGTAGTAACTTTTACTTATGTTCTATTTGTTTTATTGTGATCAAATTCAAAAAGCTACACAGTGGTGAAAGCCTCAAATGAATTCTAGTTTTTTGGTTTGAATTCTAAAATTTTTGTTTGTGCCTCTTTATTTTACGTCCTTTATACCTCGTCCCCATCGGGCGGGTATCGCATTTGAGGCAATCCGGGGTTATCTGGGAAGCGGTACGGTTCCCTCGAGGCTAAGGCGGCAAGCTTGGAGGCATCGGGACCATCGCGGTGTGCTCAAAAAGCGGCTTCTCCAGCGAGAAGGGCCGAATTTCCCTTGTGGAAGTTACGGCAGGGATTATGATTCGCGGGGGACCCAAAGGCTGATGACCAAATAAGAGGGGAGATACAAGCAACAACGCGGCTAGTCCGCGAGGAGATGGGGCACCGCTTGGATAAGGTCCACGGCGATGGATGGAAGACATGGGCGCAACCACGGTGACATGAAGGGGTTACTCGGCCAGTTGTACAAGTCACAAGCATGGTACAGTGGGATAGATGCTAAGGAAAAGGATGTGGAAGCGGTCTTGAGCTGGCTCAATTCCTTGATGAAACAAAGCGGTGGCGAGGAGATGTCGAGGAAAGATGCTCACATATAGAGAACCATATGGCCCACTTACGACAGAGATCACGGGACCTCGAATGGAGGTGCTGCGCCCAGTCCGGAGTGCACCACGATCAAATGCGCACCGCCCAACCCCCCCATACGAGTAGAGGTGATTTCGAGGGGAATCGGTAGTGCCGTGAGGAACAAGACATCAACGCTGCAGCCTCAACCTTATTGTGCGGGGATTACTTAGGAGGCAAAGCGAGGATTTGCCGGGTAAGCTTACCACTTTTTGGTACTTGCAAAGCTCAATTTGATTATTTTGGTTATCAAAAGAGTCAATGTCGGGGTCGGAGGGTAGAACATGAGACCTCGGCTGGATTAAGTTTCGCGGTCTTGGATTGGAAGGCAAAATCTTTGTTGTTTACCAGCTACCGATTAAAGCGAAGAATGCGTCCATATACCGGGGATAGGTTCAATATGGCATGCGTTTTATCACGAGGAATCACATTATGAATTGTATGATCACGGCACATATTTGCATTATAAAGCGTAAAAATACGGCAAAAAAATTCCGGCGTCGAAAGATTTTCCGTGTGAAAACAGCGCGTGGCGTCTGGCGAAGGGCCACCGTCTGTAACGATGAAAACAGCGTCTGCTTGACGCATAAGGATTTTAGCGTCGCAGCGAAGCCTTTTCATGCTGCGTGCGAAAGTATTTTTCAGCGTCACAGCGTCTGAAGGTTGGCGTCTGATTTTTTTTTTTTTTGAATTTGCCTGTGTTTTCCTTGTTGGCCTACGCTTTCACGTTGTTTTGTCGTCTTGAAATTTTCCGGCGGCGAGGTTTAAATCGTTAAATCATTATTTTATTAAAAATCGTATTTTTTGACTTTATCGTCGAGGAATTTGAATTTTTATATCGTCTGAACCTATCTGCCATATTCACGGATGCGGATCTCATACTTTGCAACAAGCGGGGAAAGAAGCCAAGAGTTGGTCAAGATAAGAGAGATTGACAATTTGGAGGGCTGCTGGTTTGGTTAATGGCAAGATGAAGGTATATGTGCCTCCTCGTCCAGACGATTCTGCGGGCGGACACTCCCTGAACATTTGCGTCCTTGAGGAAGCGATCGGGGCATCGAGCGAGGCGAGGCGAGGGAGAGGCGGATTGAGGCCTTCCACAAGCTGCTGACACATCCATCGGGGGGTCCACTGGCGGCTGCCCGGTTATTCAACCCCGGGCGGCGTCCTCGGGCACTTTCGGATGGGTCCACGAGTACTTGGTCGGCATAGGGGAAAGTGTCTTCCGCATTGTTTCACGGAATTGTAGGGGAGCTTCCGTGCGGCGAAAGGCGATGGCGAATGGGATCGCGGCGGAACATGGACATCGTCTTCTGCGGGGAGACATGGGGTATTATGAAGGGCATCGATTGCGGACATTGAGGATATCGGCATTTCTCACTTGCTAATGGCGCCATGGCGGGGGCAGATGCGGTGGAGTGGCTTGCTACTTTAGGGGCCTTAGCATGCAAGATCACACCGAAGTCGATGCATTTAACGCTACATGTGGGTAATGGTATTAGAGCTGGTCATGTCCCATTGTTTCTTGCTTCATTTGCTACATTCCCCATACAAGCTCTAAGTTCTACGGATACATGATCACCGGATACAAATGTCGGATCTTGGTATAGGGAGGCGTATGATGACATAGACGCTATAGATGGCGGGGACATGTGTTTTGCTTGGAGATTTCAATGCTCGTCTGTGCGCGATTGCGGTCGGTGACCTTCAAAGGTGGCGATAATCTTGATCAGCTTTGGCTTGAGCGGCCGTAGCTATTGACGGCATACGGCACTCGGGATATAGTGGCTAGACCATTTGCGGGCCCGGTGGTCGGCTCTGCCCGAGGTTTTGACATGGTAATTTGTAATGGTATGTGATGGCCCACACTTTCGGGGGTGTTACTTGCGGGAGTGATAAGCGGGATGGGGGAGCTAGTGTGTTGGATTACCTTCGTTACGGTAGCGACGCGACATGGTTACACACTTCTCCATTGGCACAACCACGGGGGATGGGGAACTTGTTTAGATCACTACCGCTTTATGTTTGGCGAATTAAGGAGCACTCAATAGTGGAACCATGAAAGGCGTGGAGGTTACCATACATCCCGCCTTCTCGAGCGAGGGGCGGTATGAATGCTGTGTTGGTGCGGGGATTCTGAGGGTTTGATAGCTTCTACACTTTGCAAAGACAGGTGTGCATGGGGGGTGCTGCTTGCGCATTTCTTGGCTTCCTTTGCGTGAAGGGCCCTCAAGGAGGGACAAAGCGCATTTTCACGAGAATCCGTGGTTTGATGCTGATTACAAGGCTCTAAAGAGCGAAGTGGCAGCAGTCATAGATCCGCGTTCGCGACCTCGAATACACAAGACTATAAGCTCTTCCTAAAAGCCAAGAAGGGGAGATACATGGCGAAAAACGGGAGGCGCTGTTTGACATGCCCATATCTTGGGTTAAAGATTTCCGCGTCGGTCGAGGCGGGACCAATCAGGTTTTCGCCTTTTTACGAAAAGTCGGTATTACTTGGCGGGGTAGAAGGATGGCGGGGTAGAAGGAGGCTTACTTGGCATCCACATGGCGTATTTTCATAGGGGATACTGCGCTTTTATTGCAACCATTTTAATGGCCGTATTTTTCGGGAATTAAACCCCGCCCAAAATAATGGTGACTTTGACGCCCTCTTGTCGGCGTCACCAACTCCCTTGTCAAATTTTGGTGCCAAACTTAAATCTTGTCACTCGGTGCCTCTCGTGCATCCTCTCGCCTTCCTCCTCATCGCAATCCATGTCTCCTGTAATTTACGTGTTCTTGCCCCATTTCTGAGAACTCCCAAGGTCAAGAAGTGGGAGGTTTTGTCTCAATAGGTTAGGTGGGTGAGTATCTTTGCCATCAGCGAGGTGAGCATAGAGTTAGCGACAAAGCGATCGGGCGTGCGGACACATTGGATAGGTAGGATAAAAGAGTTCAAGTTGAATTCTAGCGGTAGGAAAGTGGAAAGTATAACAATACGACATGCATATACCCCTTACGATATGGCCAAAGAGCTAATCTCCACCAAAAAGCGGACTTCCCAAAATTGCGCCAAATGGTAACCACCTTAATCCCGGATCACCACGGCCGAAGCTATCATCGACTACTTAGCTGCGTAGAGATAGTTTGGCGTCGTGTGATCTCCTTATCTTTCATTTCTTTCGTTGACGCGTGTTTACAAACAAATTTATTGTGCGGGTTTATGTTTATCGGGCGTCGTGGATGTCATTAGGCGAAAGTATTAGTAGTGTACTTATGGGTGTATCACATAGACATCGGAATTGTCCTTTTTCAAGGTATGGATGCGTGACCTTGCGGGGTATAGGCATCGGTTTTCGGACATGATTATAGCGTAAAGGTCGGGGAAAGCCAGGAGCTTGAGGCGGTTGAATTGCCCCTTTAAGTGAACTTTGTAAACCCGCGGACTAATGAGAACAATGTAATTGCAATGAAGAAATGCATGGTGACGAGGTGCAAGCGGGAATAATGCAGCGGGCGTGAGGATGAGTTTCAAAATCTTCACACCGTTTGAGGTATTTGCTAACATATTCGGATGGGTAGGAAGTTGAAAAGCTCAGAAGACATATCGTGCTTTCTTCCCCCCCGATTTTGTGGATGGCTTATTTTTGGTTCGACACGGGATGTTCGATTCCACGAATCATCCGGTCAACTAACGAAGGTCAGCGTAGTTAAGTCCTCCTTTAAGTTCGGATACTTTCTTCCAAAACAATATTTATCGTTAATTGTCAACTAGAGCGAAGGAAGCGAGAAAAAATTTTGCACAACTTTTTGGGGGCCGTTTGAGGACCATAACAGACACTCGATGCGGTGGATATTGAGTATGGGAGGGAGGAAGTCATTTATCTGACCACCATGGAAGCGAATGGCCATTATCGAGCTAAGAGTGCTAATGGGAGCAGAGGAGATTGGCGGCGACTTCCATTATTTCATTGATGGCATTAGGGTTGGTTCTGAGGCAAGAGGAAATGTAAAGTTTAGTGAGTTCGCGATCAACAAGAAATTGTCTATCGCCTAAGCGCTTTGAATCTCGGTTTTTATTTGTTTTTTGTCAGATGTTTTTAGGGTTCGTATTTTTGTCCGATATTTTTTTAGGGTTAGGTACAATTATTTAAAAGCGTTACCATCATATTTTACGTTTTTTACTATTTATCTCTTACCCGGTTGTCTATTTTTGTCGGTGTTAAGTAGTATAAAAGCGCCATCATTTGAGAAGCCATGGCAAGAACTAAGCAAAGCTGCAAGGATCCATCAGGTGGTGTAAGGCGGTGATTACATTAGTCCGCCTCCTTCATCACGAATCTGAAGTCTCGATAGAGATTCTCCTCCTCGACCATGCCTAACGAAGACCGGAAAAGAAATCCGCGCAGCCGGGCGGCGGGAGAAGCGGCTCCGGGAGTAAGTAGGGAGGTGCACTCGGTTCGGAGGCGGAGGATGAAAATGTGAGAGCCGTGGCGAGAATATGGCGCCGGATTATTATTGGGCAGCCGCCTCTTCTTGCTCTTCTTGCTCCTCCTGCTCCTCTGTGGAGGCGCCCGGAACCTTCAAATCAAAGGAGGCCGCCCGAAAGAGGGGAAGGCGACGAAATGTGAGGAGGCGGTAGGAAGAGTCGGTAGAGGAACGACTGCAAATCTTTGGGGTGAGAGGCGGTAGGAAGAGTCGGTAGAACAACGGGCTCAAATCTTTGGGGTGGGTGAGGGTAGTGGTAGGAGCGGAAGGCGAAGCCTGGCATTAAAAGCGCGAGATTAAAGTATCGAGAAAAGAGCGAGATGGTCATTCCGCGTCTCCCATTTGCGGGCTCGTGAAAGAGATTGCGCAAGAGTGTGGTGCGATACATCATACCGATTCTGAGAATTCAAGCAAGCGCCTTAAATGCTCTTCAAATGGCTTGAGGCGGTTGGTGTCGGTGCGTTCGAGGACTCATGACTTGCGACAATACATGCCAAGCGGGTGGTGTCATGCCCAAGGACATGCGCCTCGTCTTACGCATAAGGGATCCGAGTACTATGGTCAAAATTTTATGGCTGAATACAACAAGAAGAAAGACCCCCAGGAAAAAAGTGGTGAAGTGCCTTTTGTTTTTTCATATGTATAATATTTCTTTAATGTAATGGCTTTATAAGCAATCTCTTAGTCCATTTCTTTCTTAGAAGCCTAGGTTAGCACTTTGTATTTTTTTTTTTAATGTTATCGTGAGGATCACCGCGTAGCGACAAGCATTGTGCTTTTGTTGCACATAGTAGTCTTCGGCGTCGTGTGATCAACCTAACCTAACCCCTAAAAAATGCGGACAAATCTCCCACAGCGGTTTGTGTCCCCTTTCATGTCGACAAGCGGCTACTTGAGTTGAAGTGGTGGCGCCTTACGGCTCTAAACATCTTCTTGCTTTTCGTAAATTTGCCGCCATGGATTGTTATGTGAAGTTCACGGAATGGTATGCATCAGCCCCTCATGACAACGAGGAAGTTCGCGCCCATTGCGATTTATCGTTCTATTGCAAGGAGTTGGACATCATGGCAAGCGATGGCGAGCTTGGATGCTATCAGCGAGGTTGCCTTAGCTTTCACGGGACGCTTGGTCTCGGCGCCGCGTCCTTCTGCGGATGTCCACGGCTCGTGGATTCCAAAACCAGCTCTAGAGGCGGCTTCCCATTTGCAAGCGGGGGAAGATGTTTTCAAGAATCTTTGCATAGCGGGCTCCTCTGGCTGCGTCCTTGTACTTAGAAGGTATCTTATTTCTCTTTCTTGGTTTGCATTTGCTAGTTATTGCATTACCTTTCGGCCAAACCGAAGATACTTGGAAACAATGAAATCTTTAAGCCAAGGGGGTCAAGTTATGTGTGATGATCTTTGACTATGGCGTAGAAATGGAGATAGATCTACAAGAAGAAGAGCAAGAATGTAGGAGTTTTAAGCCGGCCTTGCTTGGCCTTGGGTGAACGAGGAGGAGGGAGATGATTAGAAGAAGGTGATGAGGATGGGGATGAGGATGAAAAAAGTTGTCGACATAGCGCCAATTTTAGTGGAAGGCAAAGAATACCTATTGCTAAGTGATATCTTGAGGAACCCGTCTTTATTCTGAATGTGTGCTAGGGGAAGGCGAGCTTATCGGTACCTTGGCGAATGGGTAAACCTAGGCCTAGATTTTGAAGAGGATTTGGACAAAGAGATGTTTGAAGTGTCTAATTATACAGGCAATGCTATAAAGCTTAAAAAAAGCCTATGAGAATTTTGGAGTCTCGATTTGCTCAAGATGGGCGAATCTACCAGCGGAAGAAGAATTCCGGCATCTCAGGTGCAAAGCTGCCAGCGGGATCTGAGGTTTGGCGAGGCCCTTGATCAATGGCGACATAAGCCTCATAGATGAGGATAAATGTGAAGAAGATAAGCTTGAGGGTTCTTATTTGTGGGAAGTAGATGATTTTTCTTGCCGACATGCACTTGGGGGGCGGGGAAAGATTGAAGGACTCTACATTGTTACGATATATCTCAAGATTAGTTAATGGGGAGATAATCGTCTTATTGAACTTTTCGGTCAAAAGGTGCGAGTTTGTCTATTACATCCGTGCATTATGCATGTTGGGGAACCATTCCCAATTGGCATCAAACGAAAGGGTGATAGCAATTTGGCGGGATGTTGTGCTACAATATTTTGGCGACCAAGCGGTCTGCTTGGCGAGCAATATGTTAAATTTTTTAGGCTGGCTTTGGCTTGACTCACCCAAGGTTGGAAATTTGGGGTCGATAACATGGAAGTCATTGCCTTGTTGGATCGGTCTTGGCGGGGGGATTGAAAGAGCATGAAATTGGCAATGAAGCTTGAAAAATTGGAAGTTATATATTTTCCAACTTGTATCGGTAAAATTATTTATGTATGATTGTCCTTCGAAATTCCTAATAAAAATTATTTTATTTGTATTTATTCACATCCTTGAGAAATACATCGGTCGATTTTTACGTCATATCTAGGTTTTGGCGTCGTGTGATATTTATCTCGAAGAAATGAAATATTATTGGAAAAAACAATTAATTTATTTATTCCTCACTGCGAGAAGCGAGAAGCAACTTCGTGTGACTCATATTATAAATAGAAGACCGATGTCCCTCGACCTCCGTCGCCTTAGCCTTACGCTCATCTTCTACTTCGGCTTCGCCTTCCACCTTACGCTCAGATGGCATCATCATCTTCCTCTATAGCGACCACGCCAAGATAGCACTCCCGGCGCCAGGAGGCTGCCCGTGGACATCACCCTTGCGGTGGTGATGAAGAGATTCAAGGAGATCCATGATGAAAACAAGCGTCTCGTCGTAGAGAATATGGGCGGTCGGCAGTTAGCCTTCCGCGGGGGGGCTTTGCCTGGCGAGACATTGAGCTCGCGGAAACATTAGCCATGTACCAAAGGCGGCGAGCGCGGGGCGGCGGTTGAAGCTGCTCCGCTGTATTCATGCGGGCCTTAGAAGATATGGAGAAGCTCAGGCTGCTGCGGAGGATGAAAGCAGCTTGACCTTACGGCTTCATTGCGCGGGACATGAAAATCAGCTAGAGGATCATGAAGATCCCTAGCCGTTGTATCTATCTATTTTTTTTGCTTCAAAGAAAAGTTTTCTCTATTTTTTGCTTCTATCTATCCTCTTGTTCCAATGTATGTTATGTTTTATTAAAATATCACCACGGCCGAAATGCCTTGCTTGCAATTAGGTAGCAATCAATGGATTTGGCGTCGTGTGATCTCCATCTTGGATTCTATTTTGCTTCAATGAGAAGTTCTATCTTTAGTTATGTATCGGTAAAATTACTTATGTATAGATTGTATCAGAAATTATCAATAAAATTATCACGAGCTTTCTCGGAAGAAAAGGCGTTAGAAAAATAATGGTCCTTTTTCCTCACCACGGCCTGAGAAATAGCGGTCCTTTTTTTCTGACCGACCCGCGGCATCCCCTTCGCGTCGTGTGACTCAAACTACTCTGAAATCCTGTTATAAATAGAAGACCTTCTATCTTGCCTTCGACCTCCGATCCTCTTCCGCCTTCCAGCCTTACGCTCATCTTCTCGCCTTCTCAGCCTTCAGCCTTCTCCTCGATGGCATCTTCATCCTCCTCCAGCGGCGCCGCCCGAGAGCTGCCAGCGGACATCACCCTTGCGGTGGTGGTGATGAAGAGATTCAAGGAGGTTCCACGGCCAACAACCGTCTCGTCGCCCGAGAAGATGGGGCGGTCGGCGGGTTAAATTCACGAGGGGGCTCTTTGCATGGCGAGACCTTGAGCTCGTGACAACATTAACCCGGTACCGAGAGGCCAATAGCCGTAGGGTCGGCATTTTAGCGCACACAATATTCGCTTGGCGTTAGAAGATATGGAGAAGAAGCTTCGGCTGCGGAGGATGAAGCTTGACTTTACGGCTTCACGGATCATCGACTCTGAGGATCATGAAGATCCTAGCCATTGTATATATATTTTTTGTTTCAAAGAAAAGTTTTCTCTATTTCTTGCTTCTATCGTTCTCTTGTTTTGTTTTATTAAAAGATCACCACGGCCGAAATGCCATGCTTGCAATTAGGTAGCAATCAATGGATTTGGCGTCATTATGATCTCCTAGCGATACACCTCGTTGTATGTATAAATTCCTAATTTATTAATGGAAAACTATATGTAACACAAATATCTAGCTAGATTATGTGATAACTTGCGGGTAAATGCGAATTAGTCATATCTAGGATTTGCATGTGGATGACAAGCTGCGTGGCGTCTATTCACATCACATCGTGGCATGTGGATGACAGCGTCATGCCAAGGGCGTGGCATCTTGTTTGCCACAATAACACTTTGTCTTTTATGCATTTTTTGCATACGATGCGGCTAGGATATGGCCGGATCCCATGATGCGAACATAGGCTACCGTTGCCTAATTGCATGCTATAATTTAAGCCTCGTGGGATTATTACACAACTTTATCGGTTTTCATAGTAGTAGATTCCAAGCGTATCTCTAGTTTCTATATAAAGCGTCGGAGGCCTTTGTCTTCTCCTATCCGCCATCTCTGTTCTACCACATCAGCCCTCGACCATCTCTCTGTTCTCCCATCACTTTCAATGGCCTCGGCTCGGTTCCATCCTAGAGATCTTGTCTCAAGTTTTGGTCAAGGAAATTGAGAACATTCGTCTTTGAAGCGGAGGAGCGGATCCGCCTTCTAAAAGAAAGAATGATGAAGGCGTCGCCAAAGCTGGTTCTTGGAGGAGGACAAGGCCGCCTTCTATAGGGAGGTGATTTTAGTTGCGACAATGCGGGCTGCCTTAAACCGTGAGTGCGGCGCCCACGAGATATAACCTCAAGAGAGGCTTAGGGCATAATCCCGAAGCGGGGAGGCTGCGAGCTCAACTTCGATGGGCGGGAAGATAAGGTTGCGGAATATGAGAGCGTGTGGTTGCGGGGCGGGCAATCATGTTGGAGGGCGAGAAAAAAATTATCACTTTGCCCTCGGGGGAAGAGCTTGCCCGGCGATCATAGGCATCGGGCTCCTCCTAGAGGGGCTTTTTTTTTAATGTTTGTAATGGTTTTATTTCTCAATGGGAAAAGTTTTTTGACAAATGTCTTAGAATATTACGTTTCCTATTTTTAATTTTCAATATCCGTGGTAGAGAATGACAAGGCGGATCCTGAAGCGAAACCCTTCATAGGGTTTTAAAGCTCGTGTGCGATTTCAGCGTGGTGTGATCTGATGTAGTTAGAATAGTTATTAATGTGTTCGGTGGACGGTACCATTAATGTGTTCTAGCGGACAACAAGCGAGAATCCATTTCGACGTCGCGGCGGCGAACCCATTTGTGTTTAATATGTTCAAAGCTAATATGTATAAATTGAGGTCCTTGCATTGTGCTCCTTCCGCCCGGTTAGAGTCTTTGCTCCTCACTTCTATAATCTTAACGTCCCTCCCATTTGTCATCTATGGCCTCCACATCCTCAACCCGTGATAAGGGGAAAATGCAAGAGGATAGAACTCCCGCCGACATAGTGTTGGGTGTTCTAATGAAGAGGTTGAAGGAGCAAGATGATCTTCTAAAGGAAAAGCGCCGTTACAATTCAGAGAAAAAGAAGAGAATGAATTCAACCTTCTCATGCGCCGTAGCGGGAGAGGCAAATCGGCGGTTGAATAAAAGGTGAGACGGGGATGACATGCCCCAACAAGCTGCTTGAGGAGTATTGAGGTGGTTATGATGACAGCGAGGTTGCTAATTGAGCGAGAAGAACAGCGTTGTGCTATTGGGACGGGGAGGCGGGACATGTACAAAAGATGGTGGACAGATTGGAGGAACGTTTGGATAGGGTGATTGCTTTAAGCGAGGAGAAGAGATGAAAGCGAAGGCGAGGGGCCGGGCTGATGATGATGATGAAGATAATGAAGAAGAGCTTCGCCTTTGGAGCAACAATGAGTCGTTGTATTTTGTTTTCAATGTAACATCTTTCACAACTTTAATCAAAAGTAACCTTTTTTATTATTATCTTGTAAAGCTTCACGACAGCGAAGCCACATAAATGCAAGCAATAGCGAACTCCCTTTGACCATGGCGCCGTATGTCTAAATAAGATCACCGGCCCAGCGAAGCTTCTGGTTTGTGCAAACAAGGTTGGAGGCAAGTACTTGGCGTCGTGTGAACATGCTACACATTACAAGTATACTTTACCCGATTCTTTGTCTCTTAGATCTCCCTTTGTTTGCGATGCTAGTGGGGCCCTAAATTTTGCCAAGCAACTTTCGTTTTCTCTTGACATTATGCCAATGGTGTTTCACGACTTACGGGTTGCTCCTTAAAAGCGACCTTCTTGTAAATATTTAGCCATCGCCCTTCTATAAAACCACTCGTCATCTGTCTTAGAGGGTTGGTTCCCACATTTCCACCCCTCTTTGAGTGTTACGATGAAAGGCTATTTTAGCTTGTTTATCGACTTCTCCATGCCTTGTGCACTCCACCTTTGCTAGGCTTCCATACTTCCTAAAAACCAAGGTGCATGAGCCCAAAAGATGTGCAAGTAGTGCGTGACTTCACTCTCTCCCCATCGTCTATGAAAGCTTTAATAAATTTGTTATTAAGCTTGCACGAACATTTACGCATCTTCTCTTGTGAGGTCCATTCTCACGAATGTATGGGAACAATTAGGACAATGCATCCCATGCTTTTTTTTCCTCAATGCGAGCGAGCGCCATGCGTGCGGTCTGCTCGCATCAACCGGCAATTTTCCAAATTCATAGACCTTTTCTCCCATCTGGTTTCCGTTCGGAGCCTCTCTATGATTCTTTATGGCGTCGAGCTTTCACCCCTCAATTGACACCTTACGAGGCACACTTGTTCTTCTGCCCGTTTCTCATCGAGCTCTAATCTTACATTGCCACCATGCAAACACGCTTACGATAGAACATGTTCAACTCTCACGAATTCCTTCCTCTCTTCTCTTCTTATGCGAAATGTTCCACCGCGAATCTGCTGACTCAAAAATATCATCTTGTCGATGATTCTCACAAAAGCCGTGCAAAGTGCGGATATGAACCCTCTCTAATGGAATGGGGAAAATGCCATGGAACTTGGGATCTTCTTCTCCTCTATTAGGAGCATTTGCTTGGTTAAGGGACAAGGTTGAAGCAGTCTTCCCGATTGCTTGACTTCCTTGCATGATTGCGGTCTGAGACAACTTTTGCATGTTCCTTGTCCTCCTCCACTTATGTTGTACATTGCTTTCTCAGTTTTTAAATCGGGCGCCAAGTGAAAAATTACTTTGTAAGATCCATAGTGATCTACTTGCAATTTTCCCCTCCCTCGAATCTAGATATTAGACTTCGGGATGTCGGTTTGATTGAACACCCATTTCAATACCTCGTGGGTTTCTTTCGAACTTTAAAGAGACCTAACCACCGGGTGTCATCTTGATTGACATGAGAACCATTTTTAAACGCTTCTTCTCCTCGTCAGTCACCTCTACATCTTTTTTATTATTCTTGTTGCTCTTTGATTTAGCATGTGCAATTGCATTCTCAATTGCTCTATTCATGATGACAACGGATACCCTCTCATACTTCTCAAACTTGGTGGGTTCCATTTCATCCAATTTTATGCAAACTTCAATCTCACCATTAGTTTTACGCAAGCTTTTTAAGTCATAATATTTGACAAGGAATTGTAAAGAGTAACGAGGTCAACCCAAAGATTATTGCGTTCATTCATTCCAACTATATCACAACAATCCTTGCCATTCTTATCTTTTTATGGCTATGGCGGGACCGGCACATTCAGCGTGGTGCATCTCTCCTAATATGGCATACACCATCTTTGTCCTAGTAACCCTTGTATTCTCGACAATTTGTGGGCGTGGGGCGAATACTTTTTTGTGCCCATTCTTTTCAGCTTAGGTGGAATGGCTTGAATAGAAGCGGTAACCAAACCCCTCTTGATGCCTACATCATCACAAGCGATGCGTACATCGTAAGCTTCTAACTTCTTGTAGATCTCTCCTAGTACCATTTCAATACCATCTTCTTGAGAGAAGAGTTGTAGGGCTGACAAATCATGTCCACTATCTCCTGTTTGTCGCTAGGTTCTTCACTCGTAACCAAGATTGCTTCTAGTTTCCCCGGATCTTAATTGGCCTTTGCTAGTGTTGTAAAAGCGGACCTTGTGGCGTGACCACTGCGTCTGAATGCACCTGATCAAACTTCGGTTCCTCTATCGATTCGATAGTGCTTCTTCCTTTCTACGCAAGCCAAGGGGTGTTTTCTTCAAATTCTTTAACCTACATTGAAGCCCAAAGTTTGCTCTTTCGAGCTCTTGGATCTTTTCTTGCAGCTGCCCTATCACCAATTTGGACTTGTCCGCCATTATCTCAAAAAGTTTCCCTCCCCAAGCCGTCATTCCTTTCCTTCATCACGATTGGAGTAATGAAGCGAGAAAAAAAGCTCTTTGGTTTAAGTTATAATTCTCTTGTGACAATGGGAGGCGGCTCATCTCAAGGGCGTATTCGATTCGAATGCCTTCATCCTCTCTCAATCTCTCACAATATCCCAAGAGGCCGAGTTACCGTCACCACAAAATCGGACTAAACTTGAAGCGTCGAAATGGCGGTTTCTTGCCACTCAGCGGATCAATGGATATAAGCGCCATCGCCCGGATGTCGACACTTTTTGAGCACGCAAGGCGCAACATGTCGAGTCTAAGTTCTTATTTTTTAGACCTCTTTTTTGCGATTGAAGGCTGGAGCATATTCGTGAGTCGGTTGGATCCTTATCCACACATCATTTGGAGCTTCCATACGGCGTGGATCGCGGCCGGCGAAATGAAGGTGTACAATTTGTATGCCCGGCACAATTAAGCCGTTTGAGCGAGCGTCAGGTACTAACCTCGTTTTTGAAATTTGCAGCGTGCATATGGAAATCGAAAAGTCCATTCTCCTACAATCCATGCTTTTATACAAAAGCAAATTCAAAATTCGAATTGTAGGGGCGGGAAGCTTTGTATTGGGATGAAGTAAAGATCCGATTCACGAACTTTTAAAGGCGCAATCCTTGGCGCCTCGAAGCGAAAGTCGATACAAAGCTTCAACCTACACATTCAAATTTTGAAATGTAGAAGGCGGGGAAGCTTGTATGGCCATGGCCTCTAAATGAAAATAAGGGCAAGACAAGAATCGGTGATGCGCATGCTTGGTATCGACAAACCAAGAACAGATCATGAGTTGCGGTATGCTATAATGCAAGTGGCTTTTAGAAATGCGTGTTGCATCAATCTGTCGACAACCAGCAGAATTAAATACATATGGCGCCATAAATTTGCGATCCCCTTATTAGGAGAATATTCCAAGCAAATCTGTAATTATGAGGGGGAAAAAAGGTGGCATGCCAAATATGGCGTGGAATGGCTTATAGGAGGCCATTTTGAGACCCCAAAAAGGAGGCGGAAATATGGCGTGGAATGGCTGATAGGAGGCCATTTTAGTTCATAAAACATAATATAACTTGGAATGATACATATTTTATATGCAAATGGGAGACTATTGATGAGGGACTTGGTGTTATTATCTATCGACAACAAACAAGAAAGTGGATCACACCATGCGAATTTAGTATATTCCAACCTTTTAAGCTTATGGGTGTGATTTTTTGAAAAAAGATGATTTCCTATAGTAAAATTACTTTGATTATCTTTTAATAAAAAAAATATAATATGTGTCTTATTTGAAGTTAAGTGTGGATATGTGGCGTGCTCATTTATTGATAAAGTGTTTGCTTTTTGAAAAAGGCTAATAACTTTATGTACTACTAGAGTTGGTAAAGTATTTTAGATGCAAATGGGATGCTTGATGTGATCCTTCTTAAAAAAAGATATGCTCTTTGAAAAGGACTAATAACTTTATGCACTTAGGGTGGTAAAGCATTAAATGAGAAGGGGTACTTGTGTTTAATTTTAATTTGACAACAAATAAGAAAGTGGATCACTACGATCTTGAATTTAGTGTGTTCCATTTTTGTTGCATATGTACTATTAAGCTTGGTGTGATCCTTCTTGAAAAATAATATGCTCTTTGAAAGGGATAATGACTTATGTACTTAAGAGTGGTAACACATGCTGATAAAAAACAAGTTAGGTATTCAAATGGAATTAGAAGCAAAACTTTTTTACATTCAAAATTTTTATGGCCGTATGGCTTTACATGAGAACATCATTTTGTAAATTTAAATGCAGGAGGCTTCAACTATTCACAACAAAAAGCCGGAGGCTTACTGGTCATATGGTAGAAAATTTGGAGGCAAAATTTGGAGGCTAAGAACAAGAAAAAAAAAAAAAAAGAGGTGCTCTGCCCTAACAAATTTCATTCATCTGCTTCACCATCGCAAAACAAAAAAATAAGAAATAACAGTTAGTTGAATGCTTAAGAAAAGAAAAGAAAACATGCATGTACCATGAACTAGCGCCATGAGCTCCTCGAAGTCGGTGGATTTCGTCTTCAACTTCTTCATCTTCTTCATCATCTTGGCTTCTTCTCCTTGGTAGACCACTCATTCTCACGAAGAATCTCCTATCCGACCTTCAAGAACACTTGTGATGAACTCCGCTCTCGAAATTTCCTCGATTCCTCATTCTCGATTCCTCGTCAAGGAGAATCGGAGAATCGAAGAATCGAAAAGATTGAGCAAGAGCAGAGTGGGCGGCCGGAGGGAAGCTGCCGGAGGAACACCTCTTCCGGCCGTAATAGAAGCCTCTTGGAGGACACCTCCGGCTCTTAAAGTAGCTGATCTCTTCATGGCGATGGACTAGCGAAATTGGGCGGAGGATCTAGCGAAGATTGGTAGGAGATTGGGGGAGAATGGGCGCCAATCTAGGCTGGAATAGATATAGAATTTGGATTAGGCGTGAAAATCGTAGGAATGATTAGTATTCGGTCCTATCAACCATCATTACATGCCATTATGTGCATATCTCGAAATTTGAGCCATATCAATATCTTCCTTTTTTAACCTTATTCCTAAATATCAATATCTTCCTTTTTAACCTTATTCCTAAATATCAATATCTTCCTTTTTAACCTTATTCCTAAACCTATATGATTTGAGTTTAACACGAAAATGAACAGATATAATTGAATTTAACATACTATTTAATACCAAGATGCTCGTCACACTATGTCGATAATTGGGATTTAAAAAAAAAAAACACTCCAAACCCTCCTCGAGAAAACCACGTAAGTGCCGACCTCACTTGTGTTTAAGTTTAATTTGACAACAAGCAACTTCCATCTTTGTGTAGATCGCCGCGGTATGAAATGAAGGTGTACAATTTTTATGCCCCAACACAATTAAACCCCGTGTGAGCGAGCGTCCGTACTAACCTCGTTTTTGAAATTTACAGCGTGCATATGGAAATCGAAAAGTCCATTCTCCTACAATCCATGCTTTTATACATTAAACAAATTCAAATTTCGAATTGTAGAGGCGGGAAGCTTTGTATTAGGATGAAGTGAAGATCGGTTAAAGAAGCGCGGCATGGCCCTCGAAATGAAAGTCGATCGATACAAAGCTTCAACCTACACATTCAAATTTTGAAATGTAGAAAGCGGTGTAGCTTGCGCAGTATCGACAAACCAAAGAACAGTCATGAGTTGCGGTATGCTATAATGCAAGTGGCATTTTAAGCGCCACATGTTGCATCGATCACGTTTGACAACCAGCGAAATTAAATACGTATGGCGCCATGAATGTGCAATCCCCTTATTAGGAAGAATATTCCAAAGCAAATCTGTAATTATGAGAGTTTGGTATCCTAGGTGGCATGGGAAAAAAGGGGCGGAAATATGGCGTGGAATGGCTGATAGGAGGCCATTTTGAGACCTCAAATCCGCCCTAATGATATCTTCACTTTGAGAGTGTTGATGGAGGCAAGCAGGAATCTTGTGACGAGGACTTGTATTCTTTGCTTTGTAGATTTTAAAAGGCGCATATAATCGTCCCCGGAGACATCTTTGTGGCGAGAGGTTGCAAATTGCGAGTTCCACGAGGAGTTGCGAGAATGGGGTGCACCGGCTTTATGATGGGATTTATCTTTGCCTTTGCCTTATGAAGGCCGTGGGTAGCTAGCACTATGGGAGTTAAGCGGGGCTGTCCGTTGTCTCCAGCGCTTTTTGGGTTGTACATTGATAGCTTGGAGGCGTGGATGCGGCACCATGGGGAGCGGAGTGCGGTTATCACGATCGACCTCGTGAGCCGATTACTATATCGCGGATATGTAGCTTTGCTAGCCCACCACGACCAGCGGTATGCGGCGGCATTTGGATGCCCTCGGTGGGTTACGTGGGGCAGCGGGAATGGCGGTGAACTTGCACAAAACTAAGCTTCAGCGATCTGTCCTCGCAACACCCTATCCGGGGTTATATTACGAGGGGGCGGGGAAGTGGAGATGGTCGCGGAGCTTCAAGTATCACGGGAATTGATTTCACTACTAACATCTTTGTGGGATGAGTGTGTGGAGAGGGAGAGCGGTCGCGGGTGGAAGGCTTTATATGCGATTGCAAAAGCGTGTTGCGGATAGATCTCTGTATTTGGCGAGGAGAGCACACACTGTTTAGGAACTTTAATTCGAGCGGTCTTTGCTATATGGGGTGGAGGTTTGGGGCCAGTGTTAGCAAAAATCGTGGGTTAGGTTGGAAAGGGTGCGGCTTTCTTGACATATAGCTTGGGAGTGAAGGACAAATCGTGCCGTATCAGTTGGGGGTTCAGCCCTCTGACGATACGCTATCTTGTGAGGCATCTTACTTGCTTCTATAAGGTGGATAGGATGGATGACCATCGCTTGCCCCCAGGCCGTGTTGTTATTGGGGCCCCGGCCCGCTGAAGAGGGGTATGGCGCGAACCTTTGTAAGGGATGGTTTAGGAGGTGGTCTATGGATTACCAGCGGATGGTGGCTTGGCCGGTCGATCATGTGAGAATGGGCAAGTGGATCGCGGGCTATCTTTGCCACCGTGGGATGCCTCTACTCTTGCAAAGCCCAAGGCCGAGCACTATCACGCTCAGTTAATCCGACCTTGACCATGGACCCCATCGGTGCCGAAAGCACACATCTCGGTGAAGAAGCGGGAGAGCTATTGCTGCCATAGGGCCGGGTTCCCATTACCTCGAGAATTGAAGCAGTTCATTTGGGGGTGAATGGCGGGACACGGGATCCCCGGGGAGGAGAGGATATGTCGGTGTTGTGAGATGCGTGATAGAGGATGAGCACCATGCCCTCGGTGATTGCCCGGCATATGCCCATGTCCGGCGGTGCACCGCGATCTTAGATGCTCGACACACGCTACATCGATTACTTTCGCATCACCTATGCAAATTTCGGCCCGTCGGACTTGCTCTTACGGGGCATGGTATTTGAAAGCCTTTTGTTAGGGTTTTCCTCCCAAGTGGGGGTTTTTTCATCGGTAGTAGGGTTCTCTTTGTCTGATTACATTGTTTGTTTTTGGTGTTGGGGTTTTTGGTTTTTTTGCCCGTTCTCTGCATGTACCGTCTCATAGGCCTCTGGCCTCCGTGGACGTTAAAATAAACTTACTTCCTTCCTTCCTTCCTTCCTTCCTTCCTTCCTTTCACTAATGCATCTCGCATTTGGATCTTAGTCATGACTTATCTGTTGGCCGCCTAATGTTTAGGGACTAGAATTGGCAAGAAAGCTTGAAACATATATAATTTGGCGTGTTGCAATGAGCAGGTTCACACTTTGCTTAAAGCTGTTTCAAATTAAATTCTTATTATCAAGCAAATGCTTAGTTTTATGTAGCTTCACATTCATTGAGTTTAAATGGTTGGACTCAAAGAGTGCTAAAGCAAAACACATTTGCACTATTGAAACTTCATGTCATTAAGTTTAAATTGTTTGATTCAAAGTTGTTAGTGTTAAAATAAAGCACAAAGGATATCTTTGGGTTCAATCCCATGACATGACCTAACGGGCATCTTCTTAACAAATGTTCTTTATTCCATTGATAACTCTTAAATTACTTTAATAACTTTTTTGTTGACCTTTTTGAGGCTCCACAATTGCTATATATCATTTTTGTTGTTATGTTGTCCATCTCTAAGGCCCAGAAGAGTTAAAAAAAATTTTGGACAACACAAACCATTACATAAAACACTTTTAAACTAAAATTCCCTAAAACCTCCTATGGTTTGGGTGCATATTCACCAGGGGAGGATGTCCCTAAGGCCCGAAGGAACCATTTTTTTTTTTTTTTTTTTTTTTTTTGCAACACAAACCATTAACATCCAACATATAAAATTAAATCCCCCTAAAACCCCTGTGGTTTGGGTGCATATTCACCAGGGGGTGGCGTCGGGTAGTGAGAGCCTTTTTTATCTTGCCTAAAATGGTATAATACATGTTTGAAATCAACACCATTAAGTATATTGCACCAAACCTTATAGTATTTCACAAGTCTTGCTATACGATTATAAAAAACTTGTAGAGCATACCCCACAAACGAGGATTGCTATCTATGGTCCAAATCAAAGCATAACTCATGAATATGCCCATCCAATAGCTCTCGATGCGGGTCACCCCAGCGTGAATATCCACCCAAACCACAGGGGGTTTTAGGGGGGATTTAATTTTTATACGTTGGATGTTAATGGTTTGTTTCAATTAGAGATCAGAAGGCAATGACTTCAGAAATAAAACCACGCTACAATTGGAGAACTCATTGCAATGATTACACTAGCGTGCAATTGCTTCTTGCCTCTATCAGAATCGGTTTAACTACGATTAAGGCTCTTGATGGCCGGATTGAACTTCTGCGGTCAAGGTTTTTTGCTCCATCTTGGGTTTGTCGCAAATCTATTCTAGGTCACAACTTGCAGGATTTTCTTCCTTCGGAGCATGAAGAAATTTTTGAGGTATATAATGCATGTCTGTATATAGAGTACCGCTGCTCGAAATGGTTGCTCATTCAACTGAAAGGTTTTCATTTCTCTGTTTTCGCTTCTTTGTAGGTATGTTTCAGGCCTTTTTGAAAGGGTATTTTACTAACTCAGATCATCTGCACCAGAACAAAAGGAGGAAAGAGCAATGCTTCTTGATGACTAGAAGAAACAGAGAGGAGCCCTAAGTCTGACGGTATGGATTTAATTGGCTCAATCGGACGGTGTCGATCTTTTGCAGCATCTTGGATCTACCGGAACTGCTTCGAAACTTAGAGCTTAGGGTCTATCCAAACGGCCCTTCTTGATCTGACTTCGACAAAAGCCATTTTTAGCATCCGATCTCGGGAGTCTATTTTGGCAGATGCATCTTCCATTTCGGCCTTGGCTTTACGCAACTGTATAAAGCCTTCAATGAGCAAATATGCCTCTTCATGCAGAAGATCGAACAGAATAGGGCTTTCAAATATTGGCTGCAAGATTTAGTTTAGCATGTTTTGATATTAATTTGGGTTCTTACATTACGTAAAACATTGCTTAGAACCCAAATTTGTTGCTCCAAAGGGGCTTTGGTGATTATTCTCATATTTGTTGGAGGATGACATTGTTTCTCGGTATTATTTCTTGATTGAAGTAATTTTAATGTTACACTGTAGGTCATCCCAGAGCTTACTAATGGCAAAAACATTATGATTGCAGCAAATGGCAACTCTTTACGAGCAATCATCATGTACCTTGATAGGCTGACATACAGGAGGTATAAATATTTTCTTAGTTGTTAGCTAAAGGCCCGAGTTTCTCAATTTATTCTTTCATATGTATGTTTATTGCTTGCTCTCATTGCTTGTGATTCAATTTACTTTTTACGCGAGCGATTGGGAGAAGATTAGAAGGAGGCATGTGGCGTCCCCTACTTCGTATCACGGTTCACTCACGGTATACAAAAGCGAGTTCATCCCCATACCAGCTCCATCTTGATACAAGGCCCTCCACATATCAACGCAACCTTGGCGAGTTCGGTGGGAAGAATGAAGGGGTCATTTTACCCTGTCTCCCTCAGGGCCTACCTAGCTGCGGAAGCGTAACATACATGTAAGTATATATACATCAACATCACATGGCCATCACGAAGGAGGGCTCACCACATATCTGCATAGACAGAGATCAGTACATCACATATGGAGATCCTACCCAAGGCTCAGACTCAAGGGGGATGACTGACGGCTTGGGTCTCCAGAAGTCATTGCAGACAGAATTCATGGCAATGGATTTGGCTGGCATAAGAACATGGTTTGGGGTAGTCCACTCCATCCGCCCCTCCTGTGCACACTTTGCAGAGTAGGTTGAAAAGTCTTGGGACCTAAGCGTAGCCAGCTGGGATGCATAGCCAAAGGGGCTACTCGGGTTACATCTCCCGGTTCGATGGGGCGGTAAGGATTTCTCCCACGAGGCTAGCATCTTTGACTCAAGGTGACTAGAGGGCCATTGCCCGTACTCGACTGAACTCCATGGAAGGTGTACACCACCCCAAGAGTGTCGAACCCATGCAAAGCCCGCATGCAATGGCAGAGCATTAGGTCTAGTGCACTTTAGTACCCGATGGCGTTACTACGGAGGGGCGTGATCATGAGTCGGGATATGTACCTCCTTGTAAGCGGTCTGGTCCGCCACCCCAACGGTGTGGCTCTTATACCAGGGCAATTTAATAGTGCATTAGAGAGGACTAGCTAGGAGCATCAACTACTAGGTTTTTAGGGCCTCTACCCCCCTTCCCAATACAATGATTCCACAGAGATCATCATCACATACATATCATAGAAGAACTAAAGAATAAGATTTAATCTAAATCACAGAAGTTAGGTTCTTTAGTTATGGCTTGCTATTTAGAGGTCTAGATACATTTTGTTATGGGCAATTCACTAGGCTAAACCTACTTACTCTATGCACGGGGGCGAATTAGACTATTGAATTGGCAAAATATACGATCCACTGGCTTGCTCCTCACTGCTCACGAGCAGCGTCCATGTTCTTTGAGCTGCTTGAAGATGAAGCCGGAAAGGAAAGCTGATGAGCTGGGCTGCTCAGACAGACTTCGGGAGTCGAGATTGGCTCTTGAAGCAAGCAAAACGAAGCTTTAGAAGGCTGTGGACGGAATTGGAAATTTAGGGTTTGGATACCTTAAATAGGCTATCAGTTAGGGCTAGGGTTTCCAACGACCTTTGAGATGCCCACTTATTATTTAAGTGGCCTAAAGTGCACACATGAATAAATGTGCACACACTTGTAAAGTTGCCCCTAGGGTGCTACTTGCTTAGCTTCTACGTCATTACCGTCGATCGGGATGGTGATAATCTGGCGTGTGATGCGATTACAATATCGTCCTCGGGGCAGGTATCTTTGTCTTTGGAGCGTCACATTCTCCCCACCTTGAAAATGATCTTTGTCCGCGGCATGGTGGAGTCTCCACCTTGGGATCTTCTTGTCACGCAACCAACTTGATGCATACAATTTATTATTATTACACTTACACAATTATTAGAATTACTCTAAGGTAATATTTTTAGAACATTACTACGACATTATATTATCCCAATAACTTATCAATTTATAACTTCATTAAAGTAAGGTGCTTACTAGCCTCACTTAATACAAGATTTAAGTTTATCAAAATTTAGCAATTTCATATAAAATTATCTTTCGGTACCCTTCATTCCTTGCAACACATTTCAACAACTTGTGTTGCAAGTCTTAAATCTTCGACCTCCTTGCCCTCAGGGCACTCTATTGGCTGCTTGCGGTCGATACTACGTGAAGTACCATTTTAATTATTAATAAAATTATGGTTATAAGGGGACCACCCATCTAATTAACTAAATGAATGCATGACTAATCTCCTGGCGTAGGAAGAGGATGCTTCTTCCATCGTGGCCGTGGAGATAGCGCCCTATAATACCTATACCTCGCATGTCCTTTCCCTATGGACATGCTTACCTTATGGTGCAACATTGCTCATGTTCACCGTTTGCCTAACTAATTCAAGCGAGCGGCGGTCATGTCTACAATGACATTACATCACGTCCTAGAGATCACCGTTGTGGTCCCATCGCCGGTAATGCGCATGCAACCCATACTTAGCATAGGTTGCATCGTGGGATATCTTAACTACACATGAAATTAAACTACACTTCAGCCAGGCATGCACGGCGATTGCCGGAGATGACCTTACCGTCCCATTGCTCCATGAACTGCGGGTACTGCCGCTTAAGTACCCATGTCGCGTCTTCCATCGGCAAGTGTTTCCACTTGACCAAATATTGGAGAAACTTTGATCTCCTTGTCTTCTTGATTGCCTTATTAAGGATCAAGTCTGGGACTATCTCTAGCTGCTCTTCTGTCATTTCCAACAACGTTGGCGTGTCCAAGACTTCCTCTGGGTTTGGAGTATGCTTCTTCAGCAAACTCACGTGGAAGACTTTATGAATTTTGAGGTGTGCTGGCAGCTCTAACTTGTAGGATTGATTACCTACTCTCTTGGCTATTCTGAAGGGGTCAGCCCACCTTGGAGCAAGCTTCTTACAATTTCCGATGCGGAGCTTTGCCTGCTTCACTTTGATCTTGAGCCAGACGTTGTCTCCAAACTGGAACTCTCTGACCGTCCGGTGCTTGTCGGCGATGCTCTTTTGTCGACTCCTTGCTGCAAGAAGATATCCTCGAACCTCTTCTATCAGCTGCTGCATGTCGGCCAACATTTGCTGCGAAACTTCTACCTTTGACACAGAATTGTGCCAAGTGTCTGGAGTCAGACATTGGTAGCCGTAGTTGATCATGAACGACGACATCTGGGATGATTCCTGCTTGGTGCTATTATAAGCAAACTCAACCAAGTGAATGTAATCTTCCCACTTCGTCTGCTTGTTCCAGACATAGTTTCTCAGCATATCTTCCAAGATTCTGTTGGTCCGTTGTGTTTGCCCATCCGTCTGAGGATGATAGGCCGTGCTCATGGACAGCTTCGTCTGGATCGTCGCAAAAAGATCCTGCCAAAAGGCACTCATGAACTTCGGGTCTCTGTCGGAGATGATTTCTCTCGGTATACCATGGAGCCTGAAGATTTTTCCTTTGTGAAGAGAGCCGTTGTATCCAAGGCTGTGTCGGTGGTCCTGCAAGGCACAAAGTGTGCCATCTTCGACAGCTTGTCGACCACAACCATCAGGGCATCTTTTCCTCTTGTTGTCCTCGGGAGCCCTGTTATGAAGTCCATACTGATGACTTCCCACTTAGCGTTCGGCACCGCTAATGGTTCCAATGCTTCTGGAATTCGAAGCTGCTCTCCTTCGTCTGCTGACACAGCTGACACTCTTTGATGTAGCGAGCTATCTGCTTTTTCATCACTGGCCAATAATAACTGCTGCGCACTTTGAAATATGTCTTCATAAATCCTGCGTGGCCAGCTATTGGACTGTTGTGGGTGTCGTGGAGAATCAACTTCCTCACTCTTGATGATTCAGGCACACACAACTTATTCTTATAGTACAAAAAGTTACCTTCCTTCTTAAAATTCTTGAAGGTCTCCCTCTCCTTATCCGTTCTTGCCTCTTTGCACATGCTCGCCCACACTTCCTTGAAGTCTGCATCTGTTGGCAAGATTTCTTCGATCTTCCTTCCGAACTCGCTGGTGAGCGTCGAGATTGCGTTGCAGTGGACTCTTGTTGTCAGAGGATGCCTTGAAAGCGCATCTGCTACCACATTGAGCTTCCTCGGCTTATAGACTATAACAAAATCATATTCTTCGAGGAACTCCATCCACCTTCGCTGCCTCAGGTTGAGATGTGGTTGCGTGAACACGTAATGGAGTCTCTGATGATCCGTATCTAGCTGGAACTTCCTTCCCAGCAGGTAGTGCCTCCAAATTCTTAGTGCTCTGACAACTGCAAGCAACTCTTGGTCATGCATCGGGTAGCACGTTTCGGCGTCGTTCATCTTCCGAGAGTCATAAGCCACTACTTGCTCTTCGTATATCAGTACTGCACCTGTGGCAATTTTACTTGCATCTGTCGCCACAAGTTTGTCCTTCTCGGGGTCTGGCAGGGTCAGGACGGGGGTGGTTGTCAAAGCTTCAACATCTCGAATCCTGCTTGGGCCTTCTTCTGCCAGAGATCTGCCCAATCCTTTACTTTTTTTGCCCTCGTCAAATCTGTTAGCGGGGCCGCTATTTTTGCAAAGTTCTTCACGAACTTCCTATAATACCCTGCTAGGCCGAGAAAGCTTCTGACCTCGTGGATGTTCTTCGGCGCCAGCCAATGTATGACTGCTTCGATCTTGGCAGGGTCCGTCGAAATCCCCTCCGCTGAGATCACGTGCCCCAGATACTCTACTCTCTCCATTGCAAAGTGGCACTTCGACAACTTAGCGTACACTGGTGCCTCCTTAGCTTCTCGAGCACTTTCCTGAGGTGTTGTACGTGTTCTTCCAGGGATTTGCTGTACACTAGAATGTCATTAAAGAATACTATAACAAAAGTATCCAAAAACTCCCTGAAGATGTCATTCATAAGCCTCATGAATGTTGCTGGGGCATTTGACAAGCCAAACGGCATTACGGTGAACTCGTAATGCCCATACCTGGTCCTGAATGCTGTTTTGTGGATGTCTTCTTCCTTAATCCTGATCTGATAGTACCCTGACCTCAGGTCTATCTTGGAGAAAACCTTCGCGCCTTGGAGCTGATCCATCAGGTCGTCCGATCTCGGGAGTGCATACTTATTCTTGATGGTGTGCTTGTTTAGCTGCCTGTAATCTATGCACATCCTCAAGCTACCATTCTTCTTCTTCACAAAAAGGATGGGTGCCCCAAATGGTGAGACGCTAGGTCTAATGAACCCTAGGTCAAGCAACTCCTGCAATTGCTTCTTCAACTCGGCTAACTCTTGCGTCGTCATCCTGTACGGCGCTTTGCTCGTCGGCTTCGTACCTAATTCGAGTGTTATCTCACACTCGACTCCCCTGTAAGGAGGAAGCTGCTTGATCTCGTCTGGGAAGAGATCATGGAACTCATTTACCAACTTAGCTATCTGCTTTGGTAATTTGCTGAGCACCTTATCTTCCTCGCTTTCTTCTGACTCGGGCTCTTCGATTTGAAGTTTGAAGACGCAGGCTACCTGCTCGCTCTTTATGCACTTGAGCAGCCGCTTACTAGACATACATTGCATGATAGGAACAACTTCCTTACCTGCAATTTCTATGATCTTGCCGTTGGGCGCCGTCAATGTCACTTTACGTTTTCCACAGTCGATGATGGCCTTTGCTGGAGCGAGGTACTCCATGCCGATGATCAAATCATACTTCCTGATGTTCATCACTTCTGCTCCCATTTGGATGTTGATCCCTGGCAAATCGATGTCAAAATTTATCCTCTTGCCTGCCGTGTGTCTCACTGCCCTGCTTGCTAACACCACGGGTCTCGGCTTTGACTTCAACGGCTTGAGCTTCAACATCTCGACCATTCTTGGAGACACAAAGTTGTGGGTGCTGCCCGTATCTATCAGGACTATAAAAGACTTGGCCTTGGCCTTCCCTACTGTGGAGATTACCTGATACTGATTTTCTGCTTGGTCCGAATCTATGGCTGCAAAGATGTGACCCTCACCCTGAATGAAGTCGCGTGCTTCCCCGTCGTCGTCGTCAGAGGGAGTCTCCCATCCACCCATCTCTGCTAATGCCGCATTCATGACGAAAGGGCAGTTTGCTGTTCTGTGGCTTGGCTGGAAGCACCTGAAGCAGAGCTGTTTCTCAGTTGTGATCTGGGCCAGTTGCTGCTTGCGCTGCCAATAAGGCCTTTATTTCTTGAAGTTCTGACCTCATATGCGACATCTCCTCTTCGGGAGTCATGGGGCCGAATTCTTCGTACAGGTTCCTTGCTATATGCTGTCTGGCCGTAGTCTCTTCATCTCTATGGACTCGCCGGTCTTGTTCAGCTGTTCTTTGCCCTCTAGCTGCATAAACAAGTAGGCCATAGCCTTACGGTTAGCTTTGTTTGTTTTATTGCATTATATGTGTTTGCTGATATAGTTGTGGAAGCAAAATATATCAACAAAACATTTAGAATGCCAAACAAAATGTATTTGAATTCCATGTACAACAGATCGTCCTTGACGATTTTTTCATTTCGTGCAGCTCGGTTAACCTAGCTTCATGTCGCGGTCATCTGCTTCGAACCCTAAACTTACTCCTTAGGGTTAGCGCCGAATGCCAGAGGTTTTAATGCAGAATGCTTTTCATAATCATATTATGGCAGTTTCGGGTGCATGGCCTTGACCCATCAAGTCTATAGGTAATAATTCAGAGTCTTTCTTAGTCATATAGACTAGCTTAGGAATACAAAAAATCAAATTTCAATATGGTACAAGGCATATTCTATGCCCCATGCCTTGCCTTATAAAATTATACTAACTTGACATTTATTGGCTACCCCACTACATGTGATAAATCATGTCTAGGCTACATCTTAATATTCAGAGCTAACTTAGCTTGTATCTTAGCCTTGTGAGTGGCATATAAGCTAGGTAATATGGGGCGATACAATCATGTCTCCCTGAAGCGCCCCTAAATTTGGCACAGGTCCCCATTATGCACACTACCGTGTGTGCTTAAAAGCATATCCCATTGGCCCATGAGATATCTCCTTATTAAACTTGGTCCAACCTGGTCATATGGAATGGCCACATCAATTTTGAGCGAATTATTTAGATATAATTCCTAGATGAATATGGTCCCAATAGTTTCAAAGCCTCCTAATGAGATAAGTGTAAAGGTGCATAAAACCTTATACACACCAATGGGAAATGCCTAGCTCAGATATTTGGCTCGTCTACATAAAGAGACCAAGCCATGGCTCACCACAAATAGCTTGCCATGGACCAACCTACTGTCTAGGAGCAAAAAAGATCCCATCAGAGGCCAATGAATATATATTTATATTTATAGATATATATATATATAGAAAACTTAGTTACAATGCTTCTGGGATCAAGAGTCTAACTATTCTTGGAATCGCCGGCGGGATGGGTTATCCTCAAGGAACTTCTTAACCTGGGTCATTCCTACCGAGCGTCCCAAGTTCCTGAGGATGTTCGTTGGTGTTCGCCACTGCAAATTTTGTCACCAAATCTTCCACCTAGCGATTCGGAAGTATAGGCTGCTTGATCCTTTGCTAATCTTCCCTGCCGTCGGTAGGGTACCGCGAAGTCAAAGATATCCAGTGCCACCGTTCTCTTGACTAGGATGACATAGTCAACTGTTGGAATTAGCCGAGCATGCATACCAAAGCCTGAGAGTGCGATGAGCATGAATACTCCTTCTTCGCCCCTTGGGCTGAATTTGCGACGGATGTCCGCCGACTTTCCTTGCTCAGCTTCCTGGTCAACTTCCTCAGTAGCAGATGAGGAGTCTTTTTGGTGATGCATTTGCGGTTGCCTCCTTAGGTTTTGTCTTCTTCACGCTAGCGGTTTCAGCCCGCCGTATCCACAATGGCGGGTAGTTTTACTGTTGGGCTAATGCCTTGACAGCGAATGAAGCGAGTTCTTCATTTCGTTCAAGCGATTGCGAAGAATCATAAAACCCCTCAAGATTTCTTGTGGACCAGCGATATCGGCTTCTTCAAAATTTGTTGTATGATGAGCCCGGCCTTGCTTTCTCGCCCGAACCCGGCTACATTTGCGATACTAGCGGACATTATTGTGGGATCATAGAACTTCCGGTCCCATAGTAGACTATTATTTCTGGCTGCCGCGGTGTCTTCACGGACCACCACGATCCAATCTTGGCGCCGCTCTTGCTAGTCAACCTCATGTTAACCAAGATACCGGTTTGGTAAATTCCCCACGGGGCCGTCTCCTTTATCGGCGACGAGCTCTCTTACGCCCGATCTCCTTCGAGGCTTTGTAGAGGTGGAGGAGACTCACCAGCATTATTTCCATGCACCGGTTCCTATCTCGTCGGCATGATAGTGCAGTGGGATTAAATTGTGTTTACGAGCGTAACACGGCATTTTGCAACAAAAGCATCGGTAACAAAGGCATCAATAACTTCGGTGAAACTAGTAGGCCGGACGGAGGCGACCAAGCAAATGGCGCCATGGCGCCATTTTTTATCTGATTCATTGCATAAGCACATGGGCGGTTAGCATGCGATTAGCATTCATGCACCATTTGCAAACAACAAGACCCTAATTTAAGACAATAGGCATCAAATGGCGATGGCGCCATTTGCCAACTTAAAGACCATTTGCCAACAACAATACCTAATGTAAGCTAATGAACATTAAGCGGCGCCATGGCGCCATTTGTCAACCACAGGTCCCTTATGTAAGCTAATGGACATCAAATGGTAGCGGCAGCGCCATTTCTCAACAACAAGCCACTAGTTTGACTAGACATCAAATGGCGCAATGGCGCCATTTGCCAACTGAAACCCTAATGTAAGCTAATGGACATCAAATGAAGCCATGAAGCCATTTATAACTAACAAAGCCTAATGTAGCGAATGGACATCAAATGGCCTTGATGGCTATTTGTCAACAACAAGAGCCTAATGTAAGCTAATGGACATCAAATGGCACCATGAAGCCATTTGCCAACAACAAGAGCCTAATGTAAGCTAATGGACATCAAATGAAGCCGCCAAAGCCATTTATCAACTTACCGAGGACCCAAATTCAACAACAAGATTGAAATGGTCCCATTTTCATTAAAAAAAAACTCTTGCAAGTAGATGACATACATTGCCTTCGCGATTGTATTAGCATTTGCCTCCACATTAGAGTAGCTCGAATTGTCCACTTCCATTTCGGCGCCTTGAATTTGGCAGGAAGCTGGTGTGTAGCTTGATGGAGTGGCGATGAGCGTGGGGAAATGGCGTAGGAAAATACCTAAAAGCAGTGAAACAAAGGCTCACAGGTATTTGGGCTAAGCCCATTTGTGAGTAAGTATTTGGTGGCCCGTGGCCGGCTAGGAGTCGAGGAATCAACGAAAGTGCAAATGAGGTCCTCGGAAAAACAATGGGGCATAACTAACTTTGGCGGCTGGGTGTCTGCTTTGGCCTGGGTGGGCGGCTAGGGCGAAATGGTATCGGGCGCCCATGCAGCCCAAGCGCCCGATGGCAGTCGGTGGCATGCCGCCCATGCCCGTGGCGGTCAATCGCCCATGCCGCCCAAAATTGAATTTTGAAATTCGAATATTTCCGCCCTTGCCCTTGCCCTTAAATTTGAACCACGGAATTCAAAAATCCGCGTAATTTGAAAATTTGCCACCACAAATTTTAAAATTCCCAGAAATAAATTGAAATTTGGTTGCCACTTGTCCAAAAGTCGAATGGTAAAACTTTTAAAATTGTACTTTGCATTTAAAGCTCCCTCTTTGTCGCCCGTTCTCCCTCTTAAAGGCGACCATGCCCACACCTTATGACGTTTTTAGATTACCGCAGTTGAGCTTCGAATCCGCTTTGTTCGTTTTAATTTGCCGCTTCGCATAAAAGCGCTACTTTTCTCGGTAGCGTGGCGAAACTTTGCAAAGCGCATGCGTCTTTGTCGGGCTTTCTTCTTGGCTCCACGAAATCAGGTGATTCTTGGGCTTTCTTCTTGGCCTTTCGGTTCTCTGCTTGAATTCATCTGCTTTGGGATTAGCTTCTTTTCTGTTCCATCTCTTGTTTGAGTACATACCACCATGGATCTATCTAATATCAAGTAAGTCCACTATTTACGGTAGGAATTATGTTACGGTAGGTGTAAGCGTGTTCAAATCTTTGAATTTCATCTTATTTAGGACCGCGAAGCTTGGCTTCACTTGCGAGTTGGCATGGGGTGCCCATGTTATGCATGTCTGCTCTTATTGACATATATCTGACAATGGGAGCAAGAATGCATAACATAGGCACCTCGTGTTGATTTTGTGATGGAGCTAAGCCAAATCGCTTCATGTCACCCACTTGGATCAAATGGCGCCGGCGCCATTCTATTCAAATACCCTTAAAATGGTGTATTGGTCAATGGCCATAAGCGCCATTTAGTTGAAAATGGTGCAAAGGTTGAAATTGTGTGAATTTGGGCTAAATGGGCCATGGCCATTTAGACAACGGTGCACGCCGATCAAATGGCATGGCTATTTGTTCCAAATTCACACCTATCCGCGATTGCCATGGGTGTGAATTTGGATCAAATGGCGCCATGAAGCCATTTGATCAAGTGTTCTCTGTTTCGACCAAATGAAGCCATAAAGCCATTTAGCTCAAAAGTTAGACCAAAAAAGTTTGTCTTATGTACTAAATGAAGCCACTTTTACTTGTTTATTGCTTATTTTTTCGTCTAATTCATATGTTCTAAAAGTTTAAGCCTTGCTTGATTGAAGCAGGTTCAATTTTCCTGGTACAACCTATTCGTCCGGAAGGACAATTGTTGCCGGGGCATATTTTGAATAGAACCACTCTTCATGGGAAGGAAATAGATCCTTCAAATGTAGCAATTGAGGTCCGCGGTCCGTGATCCCATCGGCGAACTTCGGTCCCCTGGGGAGGCGGATAACATTGGTGAAGGTAGGCACATTCATTCGGTGGCCTAAGAGGGATGTAAAACAAAATGAGTGGCCCTCAAGTGAAGATCGTCTTGAGATCCCTCAATTTGCCCTCTTCACAAGAGGATTCATCTAGTAGTCCACCATCACATGGTAGCCCGCATGGGACATCAGTTTCTTTGCTCTTTGTAGTGAACCAAGCAACATAGCAACAAATGAAGAAGGCGAGATAGTAGAGGAGATTGGAGGTCATGAGAATCTAGCTGCCCGTCTTGGTCTCGGGTTGTTTAAGCTTTGAAGATGGGGCGATCTACTACTCGAAAGCAGATCTACTAGGTTTGCCATGCTACATTCTTCACTCCTGCATTGGATCTAAATATTGGGGCCGAATATAGTCTTTAGTGATCCTCGGGATGCTATAGGCGATGAGTTCTTGGGTGTATCAAAGGTCCGGGCTTTGATTGGGTAACATAATAGATCGGGAAAACCAAAATATCGAGGTCATGTCATGCTTGTCTTTGAGAGGCCTATAGCTAACAGTTTAGTAACTTTGGGAGACCCATGATGTTTTGCTTCATGATGGTAGGGCGATTTCACAACATTTACAAGCTCGATTTGCTCTCGAGCAGGATGACTTCGAAGTTGAGTGCTTGGAAGGCGATGTTGAGAAGCAATTCAAGAGGAAAAGGAAATATACATATGTGAAGAGGGTCGGGGAGGGAACCAAGGGGGATATGGCGAGGAGAGGATGTGCGCTTCCAAGTCAATCAAGAGTGCTCTAAAATCAACATCTTTGCAAGGGCGAATGTGTCAAAAGCTGAGCCGAGAGCAAGTATGTGCCTTAAGAAAAGAATTTTATTCTCAATCAAGCGGTGCGAGATTACGCTTGTTTTTGATGTGTTGAGTGTAACTTATCTCTGAGGCGGTCGGGCCGAAAGTAGTGGTCTCACGGGTGGAGTCTTTGTCAATTCGCATGGCGTGGCTCTAGGAGTTGCTTTCGGTCTACGTTTTATAGTTGGAGGAAGAGGTTGAGTTAGGTGGAAAGCGGGTGAACATGGTATCTGAGGCTCTAAGAAGCCTAGATCTGTGACACTAGCTTCTGAGAAAGTGTGCTTGATACCTTCATTAGTGAGAATGGGAGAGCATTCCACATAAACAAAAAAGGAAAGGATGATATAAGGGAGAATGCAAACTTCCTTCCATCCTTAATAAGAAGAGCATACATAAGGAAATGGGTGCTTGGTGGTGGGAAAATTGAGGAAAAGAGTGTAACCTTGCCCTCTTTTACAATATTTGGAAGAAAGAGTTTCGGGCGTCGACATAGCAAAAAAAAACATTCTCCAAGTGTAACATCGGTGTTGATTTTAGTGGCTATTTTCATAAAATTGCTATATTTTTGGATTTTTGAAAATTTTGCCACTATGCTTAGTAGGTTTCCTCTAGTAAAATAGTGAGATTAATTTAAGCCAAATTTTTTTTGGAGAAGCTTTCCCTCTTCTACCACATTAAGCCAACTACATGGACTCGATTGAAGGAGTTTTTAAGCCTCTCTATCAATACTCTCAATTCATAAATCTCAAACATATGGCCTACTTAAAGAACATAGAGTTACCAATTTCATATAGTCGGGGAGTATAGAGATGAAGGTTTTGAATTTTTATTTACCTATGTCTTAAATGTCTATAGAACATGATAAAGCCATACCATTTGATGTCTTTACCATGGGATACAATCACATTTGAGAAAATAATATTCTCATATACAGAAGTAAAAGTAAAAGGGGGGCTTACGACATCAATTAGTGGCTCTTATGTGTGTCAATATGTTGCACTCATGACAAGAATACTATGATAAGATTTTAGACATCGTGACAAATACTAAACAAATACTTTTGTGATTAATATTTATCGCCACATGCACTACATAAATTCTTAAAGGGACAAAATTTATCGCCTTCCAAAAAAGTTTCGAATATAAGATTATCGCCAAAATAGTGATGCCCATATTACGATATAGTGCCACTAAAATCATCACTGGTGTAACATATGTGTAGTCATCAAGCAAAAATTGGAAAGAACAAAAGATACAAGGGAGAGAGGCGCAACCTTTCAATTCAACGGCGGGCACATATGTTGGAACAACGTTCCTGTAGGAGTCAATATTGGCATTGGCGTGCATTATCACATCGTTCACCAGAAAGTCACCTTTGCATAATACATGATAAGATGGATCAGGTCAAAACACTCACACCAAGAAGTCACCATCTCGCAAAATCTATTTGGAGAGGAGATAAACTTGAAGAAGCGACAGCGGGGAGCATTGACACATGGTCATGGTGGGCGGGCTTATGGCCATTTCTCTCTTGATCTTTGGAAGGATGACTCAAACTTTCATGTTGGATCACTCTCTAGGATCCTACACTATCTTGAGTTCTTGGGAAGAAGACAAGTGCGGTGATCTGTGTGTGGAGGCGAGAACTACAGATTGCAAATTGATGCAAGCCCTAAAAGATACTTTCGACCACTGCGGCATAAGATAGCCTTGAGACACAAGAGAAGATGCCTTCATCTTCTCTTGCCAACTTAGAAGGCTTCAATCCTCTTCCTCGAAATCTCTACTTACGGTTGGATAATGCATCGGGTCAAAATAAAATAGATATGTGTTCTCCTACCTCTCTTATTTGACATGGCTTAAGGTATTCGATGAGATTGAGGTTGGCTTCATGATGGTTGGGCATACTCATGAATGGCGATATTGATGCATTGTTTGGGAACTTTTCGGCGTTAATGAGTTCATCGGATGCTCTAACTTTGCACGAGTTGCTTTACTTGTTTAGCAAGTGCAATGCAAAGTCTCTGTTCCATATTTTGTGGATGAAGTTCAGATTGGAAAGGCTTTGTCAAGGGATATATCCGATAAAGGCCAACGTCTAACAGGCCATACCGACCCATTGCTATTCGATTTAAAATGGATGGGAAATGGCCCATTATGCAATATAAGATCGACCAACCCATAAAGAGTGGATTCGAGAAAAAGGAATAAGAATGTGGAAGGAGGATGAAAATGGTGAGCCAGCGTTACCAACAGGGGTGCCTAAAAATATCCCTCCAAGGAAGACATTGAAAGATCTCCACGGCACGTGGTGACATCGGCAAGTACATAGCATTATGGAATTCCTTACGCAAAAATCAAGAAGATAGTGTGTTTGCATGGCGGATTACAAAGCAACTATGGATTCTTGGAGCAAGATTCTTTTGTGTTTGGAAGATGTATCTCGGGGGCGACCTCAAAATGACAACTTTTGGTTGCGTACAAGGCAAGAACCTCTACAAAAGCTGCATTTACTCGAGAGGTCGATGAAGCATTTGTGCTTGTAAGACCTTTGCCTCACGTATTGTGGGGCGGCGGATGGCGTCGGTGTTGCCTATGGATGAGTTTGATCCTCATGCACATGTTACGAAAGGTATGTTCGTTTTAGTCCGACACGGAGGCGATGAAACTCCAAGCGTGGTTGGGCTTTCTGAAGAAGATGCCATCCTAGATCCGAGTCTACCAATTATGGTCACATTTTATGTATCATGATGGATGCACGTTTTGGTCGTGACTATCTGAGGTTGCTTAACTAAGCGTTGGCGACCCAATCCATCAGATCCATCAAGGTATGAGAAGTTAGATGCCATACATTATGCATGGGATGCAAATGGCAAAAGACCGAAGACTATTGATTCAAAATACATTGTTGACATGTGGGGGGACATAGCATTAGCTAAAAGTTCTCAATCTCGGTCATGTTCTCGATAATCATGTATGTAATTTCTTGTGCTATAATACTTAAGCATTTTGGACAATTATCACGTTGTCGATACATCAATTAGCTTCCATTATGCTTATACTAACATCCTTACATCTTTTATAATAGGTGTTTAATACACATCATTACATCGATGCACATTATTGATGGCATACATATAATTTAGATGCACATATTATTGATGGCATTATAGAGTCGATGATTCACTCATCATCAATCCCCTGCTATTGTGATCGCATTATTTCGTAGGCATGGCTCGGGGAACCCAAAGAAGATGGATCACAACACGAGTAAAGGCGGGGCAATCACACTCCGCGATATACGCTTTGGATTGTAAGTAAGGATCGACTTAACACCTTTATGTATGCGGTGATTAATATCATTGTAGCTCATGGAGCAAAGAATGGTCTCAAACTGATCTTCATAAATATTATAAGCCATGGGAGATGAATGACTTACGAATGGAGCTGCTTTTATAGTCGTTGTAGAATTATTGGTATAATACTTCAGCATTATTGGTATTATCGTGAGCATTATTGGTATTATCGTCGGCATTATTGGTATTATACTTCAACATTATTGGTATTATACTTCAACATTATTGGATTCGTAGCTATAAATTCTTTTACCTTGTTTTCACTTCTCACTTTTCACCTTCAGCTACTTGATCTTGATCCTTGCTTCTTGCTCCTTCATCTTCCTTGTTCCTTGATCTTCTTGCTACTTGATCTTCCTTGTTCCTTGATCTTCTTGCTACTTGATCTTCCTTGTTCATTGCTTCTTGCTACTTGATCTTGATCCTTGTTCCTTGCTACTTCATTCCGTGCTCCTTGC
Organism: Isoetes taiwanensis; assembly: GCA_021234155.1. Lineage (NCBI taxonomy): Eukaryota > Viridiplantae > Streptophyta > Lycopodiopsida > Isoetales > Isoetaceae > Isoetes > Isoetes taiwanensis. The sequence goes on from JAJEKV010000577.1 coordinate 76,781, forward strand.
TACTTGATCTTGTTCCTTGCTCTTGATCTTGCTACTTGATCTTGTTCCTTGCTACTTGATCTTGATCCTTGCTTCTTGCTCCCTTCCTTGTTCCTTGATCTTCTTGCTACTTGATCTACCTTGTTCATTGCATCTTGCTACTTGATCTTGATCCTTGTTCCTTGCTACTTCATTTCCGTGCTCCACGCTACTTGATCTTGTTGCTTGCTCTTGAACTTGCTACTTGCTGCTGCTCAGGTGTTCCTTGCTCCGTCGGTGATCCTTGCTTGCTTTTGCAAATGATTGGACCCAATCCTCCACAGGCTACTCGGAAGGCTTGCAAGCATGCCCGGGCATTAAATGCGGCCTGGAATGGATGAGCTATGGGACCATTTCTTGGAGTGGAGGTTGCCATACGGTCCCACCAAGGAGCTTACAATGGAGTTGATCAACTTCATGCAGGAGCGATTTGATTGTGGTCATGAGAGCCGATGGAAATTAATCCATCCCGAATGTTATAGGAGACTTGCAATGGGGGAATTCTTGAACCCCTCCTTATCTTGGCCGAGATGCTACACAATTGAGGCCTCTTCTTCGTCTTTGGATATTTAGCACACTCTCACGGATGCATACATATCGAGTTCATTCATGAAATGCTTAGGGGGACGGATGTATGGCCTTATTAGGGTGTACTACAGCGAGTACAAGCGGTTTTGTGGAGTTGGGTCCGCTCTTCTTCCGTGAGTATCATCTGTGGAATTACTTTTTCTAATGACTAGGTACCCCATATGGTGGGAAGAATCAGGTGGGAGGGCGTGAGCTCTTGACTCCTAACCCGAGATCGTGGGTTAGACCTCATGAGCCAAGGGAAAGGGGAAGGGGAAGGGGTTAGGAACACAGGGGAAGGTTACTAGGGACATACATAGTTCATACTTGGTCTCTATTGTGTTTGGAAGTTGGTATATGATCTGGTGTTATTATGTTCTCTAAATATTCATGTATGTATGATAAATGGAGTGCTGCGTGTATACAACCTGCATAAGGTCTATGATATAGAGATTTGTACTTGCGTGTATACAACCCCTGCATAAGGTCTATGATACAGGGTACTGTACACGTGTATACAACCCCTGCATAAGGTCTATACAACCCCCATAATAAAAAAAATTCCAGTTTACTAAAAATTTTCCCATTATAATGAAATTGTGCTTCTTAGAAGCGTTGCAGATTTAAGAGTATTAATGATTACTTGCATGTCATTCTTCATGTTTCCTTCTCTGTGGTGAGCTTGATTTTTGTGAAAGCAGTGAGAGAAAAGCCATAATGTAAGACCTACTTATGTGAAAAAGACATAAAAATTTGATCTTGACAACATCATCGCGATAATTGTCGCGGGCTTCCTTAAGCGGTAATGATTTCAGAATATGTTACATGCCTCCTCAAACAGCCTGCAGTCTGCTGGAGGTAAACATTTTTTTAAAATGGTCCAGGATATCTTTTTTGGATCTCAATCTGCATTAGATCTCATGCATTCTTTCTGCGACAATTTGCACCTAAGTAATATCATGTATATGCACATTCAACAGTTTCTGTCTGATGTACTGGACTATCACCTCATGTTGTCCTATTTACTACATTGCTATCGTCATGCACATATTCTTAGCCACAACATTGCTCAAGGGCACAAACTATGAAGTCATGCACATATTCTTAGCCACAACATTGCTCAAGGGCACAAACTATGAAGTTCCGTCTGATATAAGCAACTTGCCATACATGTTTGTTCTAGCCAGTTTATTACAAATTGATTTGTCTAATTGTAGATATCTCTTAAGAACAAGAACATGTGTAAGATTTGTTTGTGAGATCTCCATGCTTTCAAGTTTTATCTTAATTTTGCCTAATGGTCTAAATATTGACATGGCAATAATTTTGTATAGGGAAATTTACCAAAATAACCCTAATTGTTGACTTATTTCCCAAAAAGCCCTTCATATTTTTGAAATTCCCAAAATGCCCTTAATTCTTAAGTATTTTCCTAAATAGCCCTTTGTAATTTAAAAATCACTAGAGATAAGCCTATCATTCCAATACTAGAAATGATCGAAGCTAACTAATTTAATGCTTTTACAAAAATCGTATTGAAGGAGAAGCTTTGTGGGCATCTTGTGGAGAAGCTGCTTCATACCCATCCAGATTACTTGTAGAGCTCATTTTGCTATTGATATGTTGGAGCTATTTATCCTCCAAATATTGAACTTCTTGAAAATGATGACGTATTGCCTTTGCAACATGTCGTCCGGCTCCTGGCGAACCTAAAAGAAGACAAGATAAGACAGAGGATCGGGATAGAGAAAAGCGTGTGTACAAGTGCACACGTTGTGGTAATGTCGGACAAAATGAACGTAGTTGCAGAAATCCTATTTGGCATTTTACATTTGCATATTGGGAAAATACTTAAGAATTAAGGGCTTTTTGGGAATTTCAAAAATACAAAAGGGCTTTTTGGGGGAATTAAGTGAACATTTAAGGTTATTTTAGTAAATTTCCCTTTTGTATATATCTTTGCGAAGGGGCTCGCATTGTGCGATCTATTGTTTATGCAAACAAGGAATTGATGATGATGTTTCTTGAGAGATATTGACAACCAATGGATCAACCATGGTTGCTTAGGTGTTTATAGCAGATCTCTTTGTGTGATGGCATCCAAAGCACAAGAACAAGCATAAGAACTTGGGTATATTGAAGCTGATGCTATAAACAACATCTTTGGAATTCAATCAACTTGAGTATGTGTTACTTCATAGTTATTGGTGAAGATTTATAAGCCCATTCGACATATCATATATGTCATACCCCATAATCATAACCCAAAGACATGCTATGAATGTGCTACAAAACATGCAAAAGTTCTTTAATTTCTAGCCAATGCAATGTAAACTCTACACTTAATCAACCACATGGAGTGCCCACCTTTGTCATAGGCGTGAGTGCCTACCTTTGTCATAAGCGGAGTTCACCATTAATTTCTAGCTAATGCAATATCATGCCCACCAATTTTTAGCGAATGCAATAGAGTCGCGACACTCCATTCCCACACTCACTGCGTAAAATGCACATTTTAAAAAGGCCCAGCAATTTTTAGCCAATGCAATGGAGTGCACACACCACACTCCATTGCCCACCCCACTTAAGAAATGCACACTTCAAAAAAAAAAAAGGCACACCAAACACACCTTTGTACTAAGGCAAACTTCATTTGAAGAAAGGTTTGTTTTTAAATCAAACTTTTTTTTTTTTACATAAACGCCATGACCTTTCTTTTTAAACTTTGCCTACTTAAAATGCAAAAAATTGCCTACTTTTAAAAATTGTTTATGAGTTTTTTAGCGTAAACCAAAGGTCATGGGAAAACATTAGCATATCTCTTCCTTTGTCAATAGGGAAAACTATGCTAGACCTTCATGGCTCGATAAGCTATGCTCAACCTTCAAAAAGAGCTCGCCTTCCTGCAAGACGATGCGGAGTGGGAGAAGACGCTCGAAGACGCGAGCATCTTCAAGATGCCAATGCAGCTATGCCAGACATTCGCATTCATTGTAGGCAAAACATTTACAGACTTCCAACTTATGCCCAGCAACGCTGGGCACCGTTACTAGTCTATGTATAAAATCTATATATAATTAAGCAATCATCCCAGCATCAAGATATGGTGTTAATGTCTGAAAATTTTTGTTTGAGATGTCTACCATCTTTTGATCAACATGTAGACCCCAGCTCAAATGGCATCCTGACCAGACAGTCAGTTTAATCATATGGCATTGTTAATATCTAGACCATCTTTGTTGAAGATGTTAAAAATAGTACACAATGTTTTCCCTTTTGCAGTATCACCTTGAGGCCCCAAAGGCCCCTCCTGCTAATGAATTTTGGTGAATATCTCTGTCAAAAAATGTCAACTTTGAAAAAAGAATCTTAGCTTTCAATTTCTGCCATTACATGCTTTCCATCATATCTTCTTGTTGGTGCTTTTCCTTTCTATCATGGCAAATGCCAAAAGCGGTGCTATTAAGAATGATGATGGAGTTCTCGATCCTAGTTGAGGAGTTAGAAGTCACGACAATCGTGGCGGGGAGGCACCTTTACTAAACTTACGCTTGCCTTTGTTTAGATGAAATCGAGCTTACACCGCAAAGTTGTGGCGAGGCAGCAACAGAATAGTTTGTCTTAGATGTAGTTTTGAATACTTAGAGATCCAACTCCATAGAGCCTATTTAAAGACCCGGGGAAATAGGATTAGGGCCAAATTGTTATCATCATCTCAACTTCTCAGTTTCTTCCTTAATCATTCTCATTGTTTCTTTCCTCGACTTCTCTTCCTCCATCTCTTCATCCATAAGTCGTTGGGCTCTCTTCTCCTCCTCTTCATCCCTTATACTTTTGCGGATGTGCTTTCCAAGCACGGAGAGATATCACGAGGCCTTGGCGTACCCCATAGTTTTTATTTTTTTGGAAGTGTTTGCAAGGTCATTCAACCACTTCACGACTCTCTGCACATGCATTTTCGTTCAGCTTGTTTCTTGCTTGATGCAAGCCCTCCGATAAATGACAGCGTCTAAACTCTACACTTGATCCCGAACACATTGTGACCTAGCCGCTTGGGCGTTATGCTTGCCTTTATGTTAATTCCATTATTACAAAGAGCCTCCGAAGCTTATTTTTTGAATCCATCGTTTCGGATCATTGTATGGTGTATTTGCCGCGGGCATGATCCCTTTGGGCTGGCATGTTTTGGCCAAAGAAGAAAGCGACAAAGTGCATTCATGTTCATTCATGAGTATCCTAGCGGCGAGCTGCTCACCTTCTTTATATACATCAAGTTGAGGATCTGAAGTTTTGTTTTCATGCACCAACACTATTGAGTCAATATGTACGCCGATACACATTAAAAATGAGAAAAGTTCCCCAAAACCGATAAAAATGAGCGAATAATCTTCATTTTTATTCGATTGCAAAGTTGATAAATCACCTTTTTTTTGAATAAGTTGGTCAAGCTCCTCACGAAAGGCTGCAAGTATATCTTAGCCGGTTGGGGTATTATGACAAATTCTAGCAAGTCCTTGCACATGCCTAACCGCCAGTGGAGGAATCAAGCTGCTCTTCGAGCGAGAAAAAATAAAATTTAAGTTCTCACGTGGTGAATTGTTACCTTAATGCAAATTTGGGTTTACCACCAAATAGCAAAAGTGTTGAATCGGAACCATTTGTTGAGTCGTATAAAAATGCTTGATGTTCTTACTTTCTCAACAAACACTAACCACGGACCTCTTGAGCTCCACACATTTTGCATTGATAGAATTGTAACATTTAGATATATAAGATGAGATAAAATGCAAAGAGCCCAATATAGATCCACACATTCCATTATGACTAAAACACAAAGTGAAAATCGTCTCCACCATTGAATTTCTACGTTATATTTGATTTTCAAACAGGATTTCTTGAGGGCATGAAATAGAGGTTTGTTAGAAGTTACACGAGAACATCTAGCTTTCAATAACAAAGGGTGAATATACCACGGCACCTCTGTAGCTTGGCCACTAAAAGGGCTGAAAAGCCTCAGAATGCACCATCATAGATTGAAGGTCAAGCCCGAGTAGCTGGGGTGAAAGGCTTGAGCGGGGAGCTGAGCGGCGGTGGGAATGAAACTTTTCGTATAAGTTAATTCAGGGGCACCCATCATAGATTGAGGAGGGATCATAGTAGGAGGAGTAGTTTTGGGGCTTGAAACAAGTAGCAGAGGCGGAGTAAGCGAGAAGGCAAGAAAAGGCGGTGCGGAAAGGATTGAAGGTAAATTCTTGTCAATCAAAAAAGCATGGTGAGCTCCAGACCCAGACCCGATGTTCCTGCTCCAAAGCCACTGCTGCCGCTCCGATAATCCATATATCCAGATCCTAAATCCAGCAAAATAAAAGTTTAATAAGAATACGGCTCTTTGTAAAATGGAAGCTTGAACTTCGTTTTACCTCTACCTAAGCACAATCCAGTCTGATGTATTATGTTTGCCTGTGCCGTGTGGGTTGAAAATGATATCTTGCATTAGCTACAGAGATTAAAACTAATCTAGAACCATACCTTAGAAAATGTCTAATGGTGTTGCTGGAAGCTGGGGGGTCAGAATTGAAAATCCCATAACCAGCATTGCCCTTCCCTTTGGACCACTCTAGGCAGAGATATGCACCGGAACCTACTATCCTAAGAAGGTCGGTTTAGTCTTGATTCAAGGTTGAGGCTTGCGAGTTGGCATTCCCACTTCTTTGCCATTCAACGTCACGGAGCTTTACCACAGCAGGTGCTTAAGATTGAGGTTCTTTGGAATGGCCCTATAATTTGGAATAGAAATAAAAGCAAGCTGGGTAGCCCAAGAAGAGCGGCATCATCTCTACCCTAAGGACATATCCACATTTGTCGGGCATCGCCATACACGCACCGCCATCCCCGCATCGCCAATGTGAACACGGTTTGCTCCTTAACCAGCAAGTTTTGGATCAAAGATAGGCAAGTAGACTGCCATAAACTTTGCATGCCACTATTGTGCAAAGCAGACCAAAACAGAAATGAAAACTATCTTGTTTATAAAGCTTCTTCCACAGAGGTCGCTCTGATGCAAACTTTGGCAATGATGGAGAAGAAGAAGAGGAGCAGAATCGGGTTTGGGCTTGGCCGCCATGGCCATCTTTGGAGTTTTGTTTTGACGCCCTATTCGTGATGAAGCTGCTCCGGTAAAGAAAAACCCTAAAAGAAAGATGAGGTTGGAAGAGAGGTGCAAGATGATGCCACGTGGCATCGATTAATCTGAGCCGCCCAAATTAGGGCGTGGTCCATTACACAACATTATAATATAAGATGAACGTTACTGTGTAAAATTTCAAAATAATAATTTTCAGCCAGGTACAGATCCCAATAAGTTAGTGGAAGCTATGTTGAAGAACATAGGGAGTCTGGAATGCAAGCTAGGCATGGATGTATAATACACTGCATTGGTAGTTACCGGCTTAGAAAGACAAGGGTTAATTTTCCCTTTTTGGAATGGAGGTTCGTTGGCAACCTTCTTTACAAGTCATGGGTGCAATGCTTTTGCAGAGCTTGCGTTTAAGAAGTTAGGAGCCGTCCCCAAAGTGGAGACGGACTTGATACACCTTGAGGAGCGCATAAAGAAAGAATTGTTTGTTGCCTCTAGGGTTGGGGAAATGTCATTCTGCAGCGGCCTACGAAAACTTCATCAAGAAAGATATTTGCATATGGACTTGCATCCGGGCAATATATTGCTCCATTTTGAGTATGGAAAGGAGAGGGGATGCATTGATCCTCAGGCTGTATATATTGGCATTTGTGATTGGGGTGAATCCAAGTTGATGGGCGAGACAGTGGAGGTAAAGCGATGACATTACAAGGGTTTGGATGGCGAGGGTAAGAAAAGAATTGAGATGGAAAGGGCCAGGCATCCATATATGCACGATGATCTTTATTTTGGTAGTGGCTCAAAGACAGTGGCTGCAAGGGTTGACTTTGATTTGCGCGGGGCAGCGTACATTGTCTATTACATAGCTGATTTTGCTAGTAAGCATTCCTACATGGAGTCAATAGGAAGCCTGGAGCAGCAAGGCAAGCATCGGAGAATGTGCGACTATTTGAAACATAGTGTTGAGTCGCCAATGAGAGACAAAACACGGAAATTTGATCTGACCCAGCTACTTGACACCATGTGGGCGGTTTTCATTGCTCTCAATTTAGATTTTTGCGAGGCCACAATTGGAATCAGATTGGATTCTTCAACTTGGCCACGGTGGGGACGACACAGTAGACCAAGCTGGTCCTAGTCACGTTTAACGTGCATATTCTGTTATTCACATGATCATAAATTTATATTCAAACATTCTTGTACTATATAATATTCAAAAGAAATTCATTAAATGCTTGTTTGATGCTACTTGAGAAATTATTGTCCATGTGCATAGCTTAGCTCTTCTTTTAGTGTGTTTTTGTGTTATTTATTTGTGTGCTTTTTTATATGTCATGACTACTTGAAAATTATAAAGACAAGAAGTCAAAGCACACCTATACAAAAGTCGGACACTATAATTATGTCTCATGAACAGCACGACCAATCTCCACACAACGTGGACACATCGGAGCAGTAGGGTATACCTTCGGGTCAGCATGATTTTTCATTGCCTTCGCAATTCAGGACCCCCTCTCCTTTCTTACAAAGCATGGAGAACGAGCTTGAAATGTCAGCTGCTCGGCAAATGGAGAGAGCAGCAGCACATGCAAAAGCGAATGAGTATCGCATGACTGAGTTACGAAGGCTGCGTGCGATGGATGACATTTCTAAGAGAGAATATTGCACCATCACAGAGGTGCATAATGTAGCTGGCGAGGCAGGGCCAGGCTATTGTCCGCATGCAGCAGACTACGAGGATGTGATCACAAATTTGGACAAGAATGAGTTTGAAAGAGATTGGCCTAGTAGGAGGGGTAAGTACAAAGCTTACGAGTGCAAGATTGCTGTGGTTCAAGCAAAAGCAGTCGAGCGGCAATGTCCAAGTGAAAGGACACTTACCCCACAATGGTGAGTTTAGTAAGAGTTTTGCGTAGCAAGTATACTACGAGCTTGTGAAGGAAGTTCCCGTAAATTATGGGAGTAGAAAATGGAGGCAAGGAAGCGGTAGTGGCAGCACCAAGAGGGTTAAGCTATCAGAAGATAGCGAGAGTGGGGCGCATGGTAAGCCTATCACCATTACATACTTGGTTGCTGACGCTATCCGACTTTTGGAGGTGGCAGGGGTAGCCGTGGCTGGAGCCGTGAATGAGCTTGTAGATATTCGAGCCCAATTGGAGAATGAGAGAAGTCGGAACCTAAGCCTTTCCGAAGAGAATATTCGCTTGAAGGACCGTGCCGATGGGTATGAGAAGATGGCTGCCGAATTAGAGGACACTAAGCGGCTGACTAAGCGGCGATGAGCGAGAGAGGCAGCGGTCCTCGGGGAAAACAACGATCACTGGCGACAAGATCGTTGGACTCTGACCCTTTTAGGGTGACTTCGGAGGAGTCGATATCCTATCTCCCTCGCGAGTATTTGTATGAGAGCCAGTGGGAAGAGCTAAAGGTTGCTGACTACATATATTGCGTGTGGTGTGCTTACAACTTGACACAGGTGGGCTGGTACACTCTAGGGTGTGGGCATCGTATGCACATGCGATGTGTTCTTGATTGGATGTTGCAAAGCCGCTTCTGTCCAATGCAAGACGGATGGATTTTTTCTGAATTACAATATGCCATATTAAATATGCAAGATCGCATGCCAGCTTTGCCACAACTAGTCGCTCGCAGGAGGGATGGGCAAATGCATACTTTTGAGAGTTATCGGGAGATGGAATTGTGGAGGGAGTAAAAGGAGCCTTGAAGGAGAGGTAGTTCCAGACATTAACCAGTTCCTACCACCACCTCCAGGGCCGCAGGGTGATTGGATTGATGCAACAGAGACCAATGAAAATAATGTCGAGTGACGTATAATGAGACAGATTAAATTTTGACTTGTATCATTTTGCGAATGGATAATAAGGTATAATGACATTATTTCAAATAAACTCCATTGTCTAAGGAAGCATCAAAGCAGGCATTAGGTATTCTAGAACCTTTCACTCTGAATTCCTTGGGTCAACTGCCATCTCTTTCACCTCGGCATGGTCTTTTTTTGTTTGTCCTGTTTGATGTATTTAAAGTGCCCCTTAGGATGAGTTTGCTCACTCATTTTAGATGGCTCTTTAGATATTGTCAAATAGGAAAATTGAAAAGAGAGTGAGCCTGGACTGCGATTCGGCTTCTCCACACCCTTCGGGATGGTTGCCGACTAACCAGGCTTGATATTGTTCGCGGAAAACAATGTAGATTTCTCAAAATTCTTGTTACCTCCTCTAGAAAGAGCGAGCTTTGCTCTCGCTCTCTTTTGGGGCCTCTCTGTGTCAATGTAGCTTAGTTACTTTGCTAGGTTATATGACACAAAGAGGCTCCAAATGGGATGTTGAGCAGAACTCGTTCTTTCTAGAGGTGAAAGTTCTCGTATACAAGTTGCTATGACGTCAGAGGTGAGAGCGTTCTTTAATTTCAAGCCAAAATGCTGCTTGAGCTTTGTCCATTCGTATAGCGGTTGTTAGGCACCAAATCATGGAATATCCTATCTCCTGCTATTGATGGAGAACCTTGAGTAGCATTGTGACTTGAAATTAGAGAACGTGTCCCCTTCGGAGTCGTGGTAGATTGTACAGGGACAGAGGTAACAAGATTTTTGAGTACTCTATTTCATTGTGGCCGCGGATGTATCAAACCTAGTGGTTGCTTGCGATTCTGAAACATGAAGGTCATCGAGTTCTGAATCAAAACATTTGGGCCAATAATGCCTTTGACGTCTGGACCTCTTGTGATCAGGCCTTCTTTCCTTTGAGCAACATGACAGATAAAATCATGATGACCACTGAAAAGAAGGGTCTGATGTAGAGGGACAGATTCCATTGGGATTAGCAGTCGAAGCGTGGAGGGGTTCATCACTCATCATGTGATTGACGAGTAAAAGCATCGAGACTTTCCAATCTTTCTTTCCCCGCCTCTTTGGGCAATGTAGCTTAGTTTACATCCTAAGTTCCATTGTTCAAAGAGGCACGAAAGCAAGATTTGGGAATTCGCGATGCTTTGACTCTGATATTCCGTGAGGCAGCTGATGGTTCTTGCCATGCTATAGGCCATATCCTGTGAACCTTTCTTAATAGGAGAGTACATGGTAATCATCAACAGTGGATCGTGCCTCTTGCGAGACTTCATCTCCATCAAAATCGGTTCGACTGGTCTGTGGTTGTTTGGCCCCTTGGCATGCATAGATTACTTCTCATCAGCAAGATTTTGTGGCATGCAAAGGGGCAATCAGCAACGGAAGTCAAGGCGGTTTTGATGAGGGATGAAATCCCTCAACTGGCTCAGGTCGAGTAAGGGTGGTCTCTCTATGCCATAATGATGCTTAACATCGTCCCATCCACTGGATAGGTAAGGTGTAACTCCGGTATGCCAAATCGGCATTTGAATGCCATCTGGACCTATAATCTGTACCTCCATTCCTTTGGGCAGCACCTGCCATGTAAACCCATCTTGTATTCAGAGCATGTGCCACCCAAAGGAATAGAGTACAGATTATAGGTTGATAACATTCAAATCTCAATTTGGCGTGCGGGTTATCTTACCTATAAATTGGGTGGGACGATGGGACAGAAATAATGGAACACGGTGACACATAATCATTGGAGAGTGGATCGTGTATCTAGTGAAATCTCATCTCCGTCAAAGTCGGCTCGATTGATCCGTGGCCGTTTGACCCCTTGGCATGCGTAGATTACTTCTCATCAGCAAGATTCTGTAGCATGCGAAGGGGCAACCAGCAACGGAAGTCAAACTGGCTTTGGGGCCGAGGTTTCTCTAGGCACTTAGGTCGAAAGAACCATCATACATGAAAGAACAATCATACATGAAAGAAACATAGAAAGAACCATCATACATGAAAGAACCATTATTAATAGTGCCAGGGACGGTTACAATAATTTGAAAATCCTCATGCGGTTACAATAGCATAAAAGGAAGAGCAAAATAGAAAAAAAAAAGAGAAGGAAAAAAAAGGAAAAAAGGAGGGGGGAGGAAAAAAGGTGAAGAAAGGGGAAAAGAGGAGCGAAAAAAGAGAGCATGAAAAAATAGAAGAGAAAAGGGACATGGCAAAAAAAGGGAAGAGGGAAAAGGGTGAGGAAAGGGGAAACCTAAGGAAAAATGGACATGGAAAAAAGGGAAAGGGAAAGAGGGAAAAGAAAAAGGAGGGGGGGGAAAAGGAAGGGAAAAGGGCACTAGAAAAAAAGGAAGACTGAAGGGCTGGGCAAAAGAGGAAAAGGGAAGGGAAAAGGGGAAAAAGAAAAGGTGGGGAGAAGGAAAGGGAAAAGGGAAGGGAAAGGAAAGGGGAAATAAAGGAAAACTTAGAAAGAAGGGCACGAGGAAAATGGGAAGAGGGAAATGGGAAAAGAGAGGGGGAAAGGGCACAAGGAAAGGGAAAAAGGGCAACCACAAATTGGAGAAAAGGGAAGGAAAAATAGAAAAAGGAAAAATGGGAAGCGTAGAAACAAAGAAGAAAAAAGAGGAAATGGAATAATGGAAAAAAGAAAAAAGTAAATTGAAAAATGTAAAAAGGGAAAAGTGGCAAGGGGGAAATAGGAAAAAAAAATAGTAGACAAAGGCAAAATTAAAAAGGAAAACGGAAAAGATAAGGGGAAGTGTGAAATGTGGTCGAATGCTCTTGATTATCCAATTTTAAAAACAAGAATCCATTTAACAATTGCTCCAATATGTCATTCACAGTTTCTAGCTATGCCCAGCAACGCTGGGCACTGTTACTAGTGTAAAAGTTAATCCAATAGTACCTTTTTGTCTATGAAAGATCTTCAGTGCTACTCCATAATTCTTTGGAATAGCTTCGATGATAAGGTTTTATCGACAACAGGACTTGATGATCGTAGATCAACGCTAATAGGGCTGCATAGCGCAGTGGATTAGCGCGTTTGACTTTGGATCAATAGGTTGTGGGTTCAATTCCCACTGTAGTCAATATGGCAACAACATTCTAAGATCCTTGCAATCTATGCATAAAAATACAACTACTATGTTGAGAATGGGATTTGAACCCATGCCCTTTCGGACCAGAACCTTAATCTGGCGCCTTAGACCAACTCGGCCATCTCAACATAATTGCACTATGTAAAAGTCAAACCAATAGTACCCAGATGTCTATGCAAGATCTTCAGTGCTACTCCATAATTCTTTGGAATAGCTTCGCTGATAAGCTTTTATCGACAACAGGACTTGATGGTAGATCAACACTAATAGGGCTGCATAGTGCGATTCTTTGGATTAAGCGTTTGACTTCGGATCAAAAGGTCGTGGGTTCAATTCCCACTGTGGTCAATATGGCAACAACATTCTAAGATCCGTGCAATCTATGCATAAAAATACAACTACTATGTTGAGAATGGGATTTGAACCCATGCCCTTTCGGACCAAAACCTTAATCTGGCGCCTTAGACCAACTCGGCCATCTCAACATAATTGCACTAGTAACGGTGCCCAGCGTTGCTGGGACACCACAATTTACCTTAAACAAAACCACCACACACACATCGTAATCCATCTAATAAACACCAGATAGTTTGCCCTTCTATCCATTCAACTTTAGTTTGCCCTTCTATCCATTCAACTCAACGTTGCTTCTCTTTGCATCTCAAAAGTCTATTATTTTCTGTGTCATCACCGGCCGGTTTGCCCTTTTATCCGTTCAACTAAGCATCTCAAAAGTCTATTATTTTCTGTCTCATCACCGGCCCGGTTTGCCCTTTTATCCGTTCAACTAAACATTGCTTCTCCTGCATCTCAAAAGGTCTGTGTCGTCACCCCGGCTCGATTTGCCCTTTTATCCATTTAACTAATGACTCGGACTTTTGCCCTTTTATCCATTTAACTAAACATTCCTTCTCCTCGCATCTCAAAGTCTATTATTTTTCTGTCTCGTCACCGGCTCAAGGGTCAATTGCTTTCACGTTCCTCATCGGCTCTAGTAGAGATAAGTCCCAAGGAATAGACATCCATTTTTTTATCGACCACTTTGGGTATATCCTAATTGCCTTTGTGGCAACATGACATTTTTAAATTCAAAAATCAATAAAGCGGATCATTATTGTTTGAGACAACAACATTTTCTTGGAAACATGGAGCTCAGAGGATTGAACCTCGGTTTAACCATTATCTCTAACAATATAACAATACAATCACAAAGTATAACGCGATTATAACACAATAAGTTCCCTATAAAAGCCCTATCACTTTCCTATCATTATGGCATAGATATCAGCAGACCAAGCGCGGTAAAAGCTGCTCTAAACTTCGGTTAAAACCGCATGAACTTCGTTCATGTTTTATCTGCTACAAATTCAACCAAAGTTCTAGTACAATTAGAGCACTCTTCATTAAACTCCAAGGCAATAGTGTGCAGAATCAATGCATGAGTAATAAACATAGATCTAGAATCACATGTGCTATTATATGTGCTACAACGCCAAAACCATGCAATTTTCGATTCCATCTACCCCAAAAGCAAACTATGTATTTTGTGTTCTAAAGCAAACTATATTTTCCTTAATGATATGTATGTAGCTTATGAGACTGCACATAATGGAGCTACATTTACATGCGTGGTAAGATTTTGAGAGAGAAAAACAAAAGTCAGCATTTGCCCACGGTTAATATAAACTCCATCAAGCCCGATACCCTAAAAAGATAAAATTATGGTTGTTAAGGACACGGAACAAATAACATGTGGATGTTGAGAAGAGATGCTCTTGCAATGGCCAATTCAAGCAGATGACATTGTAAGCTTTCTAGAGAATGCAAACGAAATCTAATCAACATCATTTGTTAGCTTCCGTTGTCTAAGATGTATCAGAGAATCTACTTTACAAAGCAAATATTGAAGAATGTGAATCTAAAAGATTCACACGAGACCCATTATGTGAAGAGGCATGCCATCAAAAGATGCGGCCATCTCAACGACTATATCATCATGATGAACTTCAATCTAAAAACGCGATAATCGCTGAAAGAGGATGCAATAGATATATAGATCAGCTACTTCCTTTTTGCGAGTCTTTATTTGTCAAAGCTACTTCCTTTTGTGCAATTCCAACAACCCAGTTTTTCTAGAATAAAAAAAAGACTTGCAAGCGTGAACAAAACATAAAACATTCACTAAAACATAAAACATAAAACATCATTTCAGATCTTTGTAACTATATCCTAAAACTCATTGTTTTCTTAATGAGTTGGGAAACATGTGATGCCTGACTTACGGAACTCGGGTTTTGATCTTCAAAGAGGGACAACATGACACAGCTATGGCGTCCTTTTCGACTCTTTTGAGAATTTTAAAGCATGAATATTAAAGGCGAGAGCCAAACCCAATCATTTCGACCAACATAAGCATCTTAGATCTCTTTGAAGATGACCAGGACATCAGATTCTTTGGATTTTGTATTTACACGGTTGATATGCGGTGCTACACGGAAAAAGGAATAAAGCAAATTGAGGAGTTGGCGCCATAGTTAAAGCAAACATCGGTTTAGATCGATTTGAAGTCTTAGGACGAGGGCAAAGTTCGGCATCACCATTTGCTATAACAATTCCGGCTATCTCGTGTCCGCAACCATGCGTTTCTACCAAAGGGCCATGTTGGGCGGCAAAGCTCTTCTAGGGTTTGCAAGCCATAGCGTGCTGCAACCCTGCACTCTATGCATAAAAACGCGACGAGGACCGGATCGAACCATAGCCCGATCGGAGTGAAGGAAGCCCAAAGGCAACATGTGCATTAAATAGAAGCTAAAGAAACCCTTAAGGTTTGATTCATTCTTTGGAATCCGTGAAGATTCATCAACAACGACTTGATGGTAGATCAACACGATTGAAGAAGAAACTTTAAAGAGAGGTAAGTTGCAAGAAAAGGTGGGGATGATGCCAACATTCTAAGCATGAATGAAGAATGGGATTAAAACCCAAATTAGGGCGTGGTCCATTACACAACATTATAATATAAGATATGTAAAAGTTAAACCAATAGTACGGTTTGCAAGATTTTGATGCTACTCCATAATTCTTTGGAATAGTCGATGATAAGCTTTTATCAACAACATGACTTGATGGTAGATCAACACTAATAGGCTGCATATAGCGCAGATGGATTAAGCGCGTTTGACTTCAGATCAAAAGGTCGTGGGTTCAATTCCCCTTATGGTCAATATGGCAACAACATTCTAAGATCCGCTTCTTGCAATCTATGCATAAAAATACAACTACTATGTTGAGAATGGTATTTGAACCCATGCCCTTTTCGGACCGTTTGAAAAACCTCAAATCTAGCGCCTTAAACCAACTTCGGCCATCTCAAAATAATTGCATTATGTAAAAGTTAATCCAATAGAACCTTTTTGTCTATGAAAGATCTTCAATGCTACTCCATAATTCTTTGGAATAGCTTCGATGATAAGCTTTTATCGACAACGGGACTTGATGGTAGATCAACACTAATAGGGTGACAGCATAGCGATGGATTAGGTTCAATTTTGACTTCAGATCAAAAAAGGTCGGGTTCAATTCCTTTCAAATGGGATTTCGTGGTTAATATGGCAACAACATTCTAAGATCCGTGCAATCTATGCATGGTAAAAAATACAACTACTATGTTGAGAATGGGATTTGAACCCATGCCCAAGGGACGAGAACCTTAATCCGCGCCTTAGACCAACTGAAAAAAAACTTTCGGCCATCTCAAAATAATTGCACTATGTAAAAGTTAAACCAATAGTACCCGGTGTCTATGCAAGATCTTGAGTGCTACTCCATAATTCTTTGGAATAGCTTCATAAACTTTTATCGAACAACAGGACTTGATGGTAGATCAACACTAATAGGGCTGCATAGAAGGATGATGGATTAAGCGTTTGACTTAGGATCAAAAGGTCGTGGGTTCAATTTCCACTATGGTGAATATGGCAACAACATTCTAAGATCCGTGCAATCTATGCATAAAATACAACTACTATGTTGAGAATGGGATTTGAACTCATGCCCTTTCGAACCAAAACCTTAATTGGGGGCCTTAGACCAAACTTCGGCCATCTCAACATAATTGCACTATGTAAAAGTTAAACCAATAGTACCCGTGTCTATGCAAGATTTTGATTGCTACTCCATAATTCTTTGGAATAGCTTCAGCGATAAGCTTTTATCGACAATAGGACTTGATGGTAGATCAACACTAATAGGGCTGCATAGCGCAATGGATTAGTAGCGTTTGACTTGGATCAAAAGGTGGGTGGGTTCAATTCCCCTTTGTGGTCAATATGGCAACAACATTCTAAGATCCGTGCAATCGATACATAAAAATACAACTACTATGTTGAGAATGGGATTTGAAGCCATGCCCTTTCGGACCAGAACCTGAATCTGGCGCCTTAGACCAACTCGGCCATCTCAACATAATTGCATCATGTAAAGTTAGTCCAATAGTACCCTTGTGTCTATGCAAGGTCTTGAGTGCTACTCCATAATTCTTTGGAATAGCTTCGATGATAAGGTTTTATCGACAACAGGACTTGATGGTAGATCAACACTAATAGGGCTGCATAGCGCAGTGGATTAGCGCGTTTGACTTCGGATCAAAAGGTCGTGGGTTCAATTCCCACTGTGGTCAATATGGCAAAAACATCCTAAGATCCGTGCAATTTATGCATAAAAATACAACTACTATGTTCAGAATGGGATTTAAACCCATGCCCTTTCGGACGGAACCTTCCTTAACGGCGCTTTAGACCAACTCGGCCATCTCAACATAATTGCACTATGTAAAAGTTAAACCAATAGTACCCTAGTGTCTATGAAATGTTCCATAATGGGATTTAAACCCATGCCCTTTCGGACTAATAGAACCTTAATCGGGCGCCTTTAGACCAACTTCGGCCATCTCAACATAATTGCACTATGTAAAAGTTAAACCAATAGTACCCTAGTGTCTATGCAAGATCTTGATGCTACTCCATAATTCTTTGGAATAGCTTCGCTGATAAGCTTTTATCGACAACAGGACTTGATGGTAGATCAACACTAATAGGGAGCGCATAGCGGTGGATTAGCGTGTTTGACTTTGGATCAAAAGGTCGTGGGTTCAATTCCCACCGTGTGGTGAATATGGCAACAACATTCTAAGATCAAATTGCAATCTATGCATAAAAATACAACTACTATGTTGAGAATGTAATTTGAACCCATGCCCTTTCGGACACAGAACCTTAATGTGGCGCCTTAGACCAACTCGGCCATCTCAACATAATTGCACTATGTAAAAGTTAAACCAATAGGACCCTCGTGTCTATGCAAGATCTTCAGTGCTACTCCATAATTCTTTGGAATAGCTTCGATGATAAGGTTTTATCGACAACAGGACTTGATGGTATATCAACACTAATAGGGCTGCATAGCGCAGTGGATTAGAGCGTTTGACTTCGGATCAAAAGGTCGTGGGTTCAATTTCGCGGGTCAATATGGCAACAACATTCTAAGATCCGTGCAATCTATACATAAAAATACAACTACTATGTTGAGAATGGGATTTGAACCCATGCCCTTTCGGACCAGAACCTTAATCTGGCGCCTTAGACCAACTCGGCCATCTCAATATAATTGCACTATGTAAAAGTTAAACCAATAGTACCCTGGTATCTATGCAAGATCTTGATGCTACTCCATAATTCTTTGGAATAGCCTTCATTGATAAGCTTTTATCGACGAGGACTTGATGGTAGATCAACACTAATAGGGTACATAGCCTTGATGGATAAGCGTGTTTGACTTCGGATCAAAAGGTGGGTGGGTTCAATTCCCCACTTCGTGGTCAATATGGCAACAACATTCTAAGATGTGACGTTCGGTATGATAAAACGGTCATACTATGTTATGGGATTTGAACCCATGCCTTCCGCCACGCTTAATCTGGTGCCTTAGACCATTCCAAGTGGCATTATGTAAAATGTTGCCGTACGTCTATGCAAGATCTTGATGCTACTCCATAATTCTTTGGAATGGCCCAGCGATAGGGGCAATTCGAGCAAGGGTCAACACTTATTAATGTGCGACTTTAGACGCGTTTAACCAATACATGGGTTCAAGGGTCATGGAAACCCTAACCTAAGATCCGTGATAGCTATACATAAGGCCAACCAAAGAATAATTTTCCCTTTTTCGGACCCACGGACCTTAGACCAACTTCCGCCATCTCAACATAATTGCACTATGAGTCAATCCGGATGCTCCCAAGATCTGCTGAGCACTCTAGCTCGTCGATTTCCTTTTCAAAATTCGTGGGTTCAATCCCCAAGCAAGACGGACATGGACGATTCGGATCAAGAACTACTAAGCCGAGGATGGGTATTTGAACCATCAATTCAATAGCCCTAATCCGCCTTTCGGCATCTTATATATTATAATGTTATAGCATGGTGTGTCTTCAATGGAGCCCTAGATCTTTTGGACGATCATGGATTTGATTGACCAACGGTGGAGATGATGTGCGTGTCTTCAACTAAAGTTTCATCTTGACAATGGCTCCAATATGATTAACTCAATCCAGCAATGAATACATGCGATGAAAGGGAAAAGGGAAAAAGGAAAAGGGGAAGGGAAAAGGAGAGAAGGAAAAGGAAAAGTGAGAGAGAAAGGACAAAAGTTAAAAAAAGGAAACCGGGAAAGGGAGAAATAAGAATATGAAAAATAAAAATGGAAAAGGAAAAATAGAAAACAAAAAGGGGAAGAAGGAAAAGAAACAAAAAGGGTAAGGAAGGGAAAACAAAAAGAGAAGGAGAAAAGGGAAAAGGGGAAGATAAAATGACCGATGGCCAAAATTCACTCAATCCGATAGTCAAAAAGGGAAATCGGAAAAGGAAAAAGAAAAAGGGGAAGGGAAAAAAGGAAGAGGGAAACAAGAAAAAAAATGAAAAAGGAAAAAAAGAAAAGGAAAGAGGGAAAAGGAAAAAAAGAAGGAAAGAAGAAAAAGGTAAAAAGGGTAAAAGTGAAAAAGAAATGTTATAGCGCAGGTCTTCAATGGAGCCCTAGATCGGACGATCATGGATTTGATTGATCAAATCGGTGGAGATGATGTGTGCGTGTCTTCAAGGCTAAAGTTTCATCTTGACAATGGCTACTAATATGATTAACCAATCCTTCCGGACCGAGCGATGAAAGGGAAAAGGGAAAAAGGAAAAGGGGAAGGGAAAAGGAGAGAAGGAAAAGGAAAAGTGAGAGAGAAAGGACAAAGGTTTCTTGATCAGAGGAAAAAGGAAAGCGGGGAAAAGGGAAAAGGAGAAATAAGAATATGAAAAAATAAAAATGGAAAAGGAAAAAATAGAAAAAAAAAAAGGGGAAGAAGGAAAAGAAACAAAAAAGGGTAAAGGAAGGGAAAAACAAAAAAGAGAAGGAGAAAAGGGAAAAGGGGAAGATAAAATGACCGATGGCCAAAATTCACTCAATCCGATAGTCAAAAAAGGGAAATCGGAATGGGGAAGGGAAAAAAGGAAGAGGGAAATAAAGATAAAGGGAAACAAAAACAAGAAAAAAAAATGGAAAAGGAAAAAAAGAAAAGGAAAGAGGAAAAAGGAAAAAAAAAGAAGGAAAGGCCAAAAAGGTAAAAAAGGGTAAAAGTGAAAATAGAAATGAAGTGAAAAGAAGTAAAGGAAAAAACTCCAAAAACTAGGAAGGACGAAAAAGGAATTAGAAAGGATGAAAAAGAAAGATGGGAAAAGGAAAGGAAAAGGAAATAGAAAAGGGGACTGGAAAAGGAGAGGTCAAAAGGGCAATATGGGAAAAGGGTAAGAAAGTAAGGTGGGAAAAGGACAAAAAAGTTAAGGGAAAATAAGAAAAGGTGGGAAGAAGGGGACAAACAAAGCGCATGGGAAAAGTGAAATGGAAAGGACAAAGAAAAAGAGAGGGAGGAAAGGGCAAAAGAGAATCTAGGAAAAGGGCACGAGGAAAAGGGGAAAAGGGAAAGGGTAGTGGAGAAAGGGTGAAGAAAAAGAGGAAAAGGGAAGCAAAAAGAGCATCTAGAAAAAGGGAGACGAAAAAGATGGAAAAAAGGAGGAAAAGGGTGGTGGAAAAGTAGAAGAGGCAAAGGGTAAGGAACAAGGAACAGAAAAGGAGGAAGGGGAAAAGGGCATGGGACAAAAGGGAGGAAGAAAAGAGTGATTAAAGGGGAAAAAGAAAGGGAAAAATAGCATGGGAAAGGGAAAAGTAACAAGAAAAATAGGAAAGGAGAAATTGGAAAGGCAAAAAAAGGGGGAGGAGGATGGAGAAAGAAGGAAATAGAAAGAGGCACATAAAAAAAGTTGAGAAAAGGGAATAGAAAGAGGCATATGAAAAGGGAAAGGGAAAGGGAAAGAGAAAATGAAAAGGAAGCGGAAAGGAAAAGGAAAGGGAAAAAGGGCACGGAGAAAAGCGAAAGGGTGGGGAAAGGATGTGAAAGGACAGGGGAATTTTATTTGGAGGGTTTTTTTGTGGATGGCTTGGAGGGTTTTAGAAGAGAATATTCCTTAGAATATTTTGTTATCGCATGTTGTACTAGTTGCCATTTTTTTGGTAACATGTATCAGAATGAACATATACCAGAATGAATTCTGTACGAGTCAACGTATAGCTAAATCAAAATGGACTGAATAATATATGTATTGCATACATTCACTAATATATTTGGAGGCAAGGTTACCGATACCACACTATTAACTATTAGAATTTGATATGAAAAAGCGCTGCATACAAAAAAGCGCCGTTTCTTCCTCAAGGAAGGGTTCAATTATGTAGAACATCCTCAACAACAATACATCCGTGCAATGATGTCCAAAAAAACCTAGGGTCATGGTTGAGGACTTTCGCAAATCGGCCATCTCAACAGATGTTTGCATGGAATATATACCTTTTCAGCTCGACCATGAAATCGGGCATGTGCATGTGGGATAATTCTTTGGACCCCATCTGATAAGTTTCATCCGGTCGAGGACTTGATTGTACTCAACACTAACATCCGTGTGGTGGATATTGACCTTACGGACTCTATATCACACTCTAGTTGTAAAGCTTGATTAAGCTTTGTTAAAACTTCTACACAAAGCTGAGAATGGGATGCGTTCATGCGCTTCCCAAAACGTTCCATGAAGTGGGAAGAGCCATCACAACATAATTGCACTGGGAGAATTCACACTAGTCACATTGGGAATTGAGCTCCTTGGATTAATCCTCTAATAGAAAAGTTTCCTTTCTCCAATGTTTCCAACTCTACACTAGTGATATTCACACCCTTTGCTAGCGTTTGAGGCCAATCTCGCCGGTTCAGTAGGTGTGGCTATGATGCCCGCAATCGATAGTAGGTATCTTCGCAAAAATACAATTTTGAGGACAAAACCAAAACCTTTGTGTGACCTCTCTACCATTTGCTTTCCTTTGTAAAACTTGAAGCATGGTGCAATAGTGGATTGCATGCGTAATTATTAATTTAGAATTGCATCTTGACCATTGGACTTGATTCTACCTTGACATCTTATTTTACTACTCAAAAGGCTGGGTTCTTCCGATAGCCAAATCCAACAACATTCGGCATATCATACGCTGCACAAGATATGTAGCATCATCAAAAATTATATTCCGTTTTCTTTGAAGCATCTACCCCTAACTCTAGAGCCATCTCAAGTATGGGCCCTCTTGTAAACGATGACTAATGGAACCTACATCCTTGCTATATTGACCTCGTGCTATGATAATTCTTTGGGTCCTTTTTTAGAATAGTCCGATTATTTCCTAATATGGGCCGCATGAATGGGTTAAGGATTCCACTATGTAAAAAAGCTGGGGAAGTTCAACTGCTTTTGGTCAATATGGACACAACGACGGGGTAACATTACTAGTCATTGAAGTGCCCATTCTCAGGAATCAAAGTATCCATACTTCGGACCTATTCCAACAAAATTATGCTCTCTATGGGCTTTGCACTTTGCACTTTGGAAAAAAGACAAACTTAGACCAGGATCGTCAACAAAGCATGCATCGTTACAAAAGGATAATTTATTCACATACCCTCTTGATGCCAACCAACTAGCATGCATGCGATTCAGATAGATTGGTGTTAGGGATTTGAGCCGGAAATTGATTGTTAGATTCACTCCATCCTCCCATGGAAAGTTTGCCCCATCTGCTCACTCTTTGATGCCACCATGCTAGCCATGAGCCTAAGGAACTTATGTCGAAGGGCTAGTTTTTCCGAGCCACCAATTGACAATATTAGAAAAGCAACTCCAAGATCTTGGAATAGTGGGTGCGGATCTCCGAGGCCCCCGAAGATCCAATCTATGTTCTTGTGATATGTTCTCGAAGACACTTTGCTCCCAAAAAGCGTCATTTTGCGGTGAAAGCAAGAATCTCACGTGCGTTTTTCCCATTGCTTGAAGAAAAAATTTGTGGAAAATGGGACAACACACCCTCTGGCGAAACACAGACAACACATCCTCTCGGCCATCAAAACTAGAATGCTAATACAAAGAAAATCCGTTAACACATTAAATCCCTTTGGCACATTAAATTTGGGCCATGAAAAATAATTATAATTAGCTTTAAATGCACTACTACAATTTATGGGAGAAGATAATTAAATTTGTACCTTTCTTGCCAAATTGAAATTTTACCACATTAATTATATACGTTATAGAATTGTCCGATTTATTTGCAAAAACTAGAAAATTGTGCTTCCTTTAAAATTGTTCTATCATTTTAAAAAGTTGACTTTCATTTGTTAAAAATCTAAGTTCATTAGGAAAAAAATTTGGAAAAAAGTTTTCTTCGTTTGAAAAAACGATCGGGGGAAGTGGCGGATCCTTTTGGACGTAGTCTTGGGCGCTCCCCATTGTTCCTGGCAACAGCGGAAATGATCCGTGGGCCTCCCTCCATAAAAGCTAAATGGTGATTTTGACAACCGGTAAATAATCTTCTTTTGATTTTTCAAACTTCTTCATTTTTGATTAAAAAAAAAAAAGTACCGCCTTCGGAGGGAAAGATCGAAAAGCGGCTACTCGCTCCTCAAAAATTTTCTTTTGTGCAATCCGGACTCGCAACACAACGCCATTATAGGTAATAGATCTGTCTTAAGCTTGTTTTCAATAGTAACTACTTTGAAAAAATCTTGATTCTTCCTTTGCAAAAATACAACTATTATTTGTGATCCGGAATGGGCCCTTCGGATCGGACTTGATGGCGGGCTCCTCAAAGTTTTGTGCAATCAGGACTGCAGACACATCGCTATTACGGGTAATAGATTGCGTCTTAAGTTTTTTTCGAACTACTTTGAAAAAATACTATTCTTCCTTTGAATAAAATACGTTCTTCGTGATCCGAATGGGGTCTTCGGGGCTGCATAATCGACGGCGCCTTTAACCAACTTGCTCCAACTATTTGTGCAATCCGGTTAAGTTAAATATATCCTTCAAAGTTTATCTCGGCTCCATACTCCAACTACTAGGCCGGAAATCCGGTTTTTCTTTAGTGCCTTTTGGACATAGTCTTGCCTTAGGCGGCCCTCCATGGATTTGTTCAGCTCTAGCCCTTGGACTAGCCTAAGTGACCGGGACTCTTTCGGATATAGCGATATTGGATGTTTTTGGATATGCCTCCTTTTATGCCCAATAGCATTGACCTTTAGACCACATTATTGCAAGTAATAGATGGGCTATAGTGAATTGTAAACCTTCCGTTCAAATTGTAATACTTAATTATGTGCAAGGCCTTTTAACGAGATAACTTCTAGATGCATTTGGGGCTAGCGGGTTGATGTTCAAAGCGGGTTCAATGCATAGGTCCAGTGCTGCGGTGTTACCAAGTTGTAATCCCTATGTTTTTGGCCAAGAGGTACCCAGTTCAATATCATGTTGTTGAATTCACGATCCGTTTGCATCTTACTTATCCCTTTTGTGGTTAGCTTCTATTTCCTATCAATTTACATTTTCTTTGCTTTAAATTCAACACATAACGAAAGGCTTTGCATAAATTAGAAGGGTGCCATACAAAACGTTATATTAACTAGGCAAACTTTCAACATAATACATCATAAGGGGATCAGCCCTCCATCATCACTTTTCTTTGCAAGAAACAAGTGCTACTCCAGACTTGCCGCGATGCGCCCAAGAACGTTTTACATCAAAAGCCTTCCTTATCTTCTATGTCCACATCCGCTCCATGTCTAATCAACATTGGGTGCAACCTTACATGATAAGAGCATCTTCTACACCTCAAAACCAATGGCAAAAGCAAAATTTGATGTGAAAATCTAAAACCTTCTAAACCCTTCCTTAAAAAAACCCTCTCAAAAAAATTGCAATGTAAAACTCAAAAGGACAAGGGAATGCAAGATCTTCGGTGCTTCTCCAAAAGGGAATGGAATAAAGTTGAAAAAAGGGCACGAGGAAAAGGTAGAGGGAAATGGGAAAGAGATGGAAAAAGGTTTGACTTTGATCAAGAGAAAGTGGGTGGGAAAGGAAGAAAAAGGGCACATAAAAAGGTGAGCATAAAAAGAGAACGGAAAAATGCATGGGAAAGCGGAAAGAAAAAAGAATAGGAAAAGGAAAAGGATCTCAAAAAAACAAAGGGAAAAATAGAACCTTTTTGGGGAAAGATAAAAAAAAAGAAAGGAAAAAGCCCATGAGAAAAAGAGAGGGGAAAAAAGGGAAGGGAAAGGGAAGGTAAAGGGAGGGACAAGGGATTAAAAAAGAAAAAAGAGAGAGCGAAAAAATGGTAGAATGAATAGGTTTTGGCAACATCCAGATTTCTAATTTATGCCAAAAAAATGGCAACCACTAGTACCCTAGAGTTAGAATTCTTTGCTTAGCCTATTGAATTGCCCATAGTAGTTCCCACATAGAACCCCGGATTCGAGCCCTCAACTAAAAGAGCACTATGTAAAAAGTTAAACCAATAGTACCCACGGGTGTCTATGCAAGATCTTGATTGCTACTCCATAATTCTTTGGAATAGTCACGATAAGCTTTTATCGACAAATAGGACTTGATGGTAGATCAACACTAATAGGGCTGCATAAGCGCGATGGATTAAGCGTTTGACTTGGATCAAAAGATCGTGGGTTCAATTCCCACTGTGGTCAATATGGCAACAACAATCTAAGATCCGTGCAATCGATACATAAAAATACAACTACTATGTTGAGAATGGGATTTGAACCCATGCCCTTTGGACCAAAACCTTAATCGGTGCCTTAGACCAACTCGGCCATCTCAACATAATTGCACTATGTAAACGTTAAACCCAATAGTACCCAAAACCACCTATGCAAGATCTTGTCTACTCCACGGAATTCTTTGGAATAGCTCAGATGATTTGGTTTTATCCATTCAACAACGAGGACTTGATGGTATATCAACACTAATAGGGCTGCATCACCAGCCCGGTTGGATTAGCGTTTGACTTGGATCAAAAAGGTGGGGTTCAATTCCCACCGGTTCAATATGGCAACAACATTCTAAGATCCGTCCAATCGATGCATAAAAATACAACTACTATGTTGAGAATGGGATTTGAACCCATGCCCTTTCGGTCGTAACCTTAATCGCCTTTAGACCAACTCGCCATCTCAACATAATTGCACTATGTAAAAAGTCAAACCAATAGTAGTGGGTGTCTATGCAAGATTTTGGGTGCTACTCCATAATTCTTTGGAATAGCTTCGCCGATAAGCATTTTTATCGACAATAGGACTTGATGGTAGATCAACACTAATAGGTTAACCATAGCGCTAATGGTGGATTAGCGTTTGACTTTTGGATCAAAAGGTCGTGGGTTCAATTCCCACTGTAGTCAATATGGCAACAACATTCTAAGATCCGTGCAATCGATGCATAAAAATACAACTACTATGTTGAGAACGGTATTTGAACCCATGCCCTTTCGGACCGAGAACCTAAATCATGTGCCTTAGACCAACTTCGGCCATCTCAACATAATTGCATTATGTAAAGTTAGTCCAATAGTACCCTTGTGTCTATGCAAGATCTTGAGTGCTACTCCATAATTCTTTGGAATAGCCGTGATAAGGTTTTATCGACAACAAGACTTGATGGTAGATCAACACTAATAGGGCTGCATAGCGGAACAAATAACATGATGGATTAAGCGTTTGACTTGGATCAAAAGGTCGTGGGTTCAATTCCCAAGCGTGGTCAATATGGCAACAACATTCTAAGATCCCGTGCAATCGATACATAAAAATACAACTACTATGTTGAGAATGGGATTTGAAGCCATGCCCTTCGGACTGTAACCCCGAACCTTAATAAGCCTTAGACCAACTTCGGCCATCTCAACATAATTGCATATGTAAAAAGTTAGTCCAATAGTACCCTTGTGTCTATGCAAGGTCTTGAGTGCTACTCCATAATTCTTTGGAATAGCCCATGATAAGGTTTTATCGATAACGGGACTTGATGGTAGATCAACACTAATAGGGTGCATAAGCGCAGTAATGGATTAACTCAGCGTTTGACTTAGGATCAAAAGGTCGTGGGTTCAATTCCCACTGTGGTCAATATGGCAAAAACATCCTAAGATCCGTGCAATTTATGCATAGAAATACAACTACTATGTGAGAATGGGATTTAAACCCATGCCCTTTCGGACCCGAAACCTTAATCCGGGCCTTAGACTAACTCGCCATCTCAACATAATTGCATTATGTAAAAGTTAAACTAATAGGACCCCGGTGTCTATGCAAGATCTTGAGTGCTACTCCATAATTCTTTGAATAGCCGATGATAAGGTTTTATCGACAACAGGACTTGATGGTATATCAACACTAATAGGGTTGCATAAGCGCAGGATTGGATTAGAAGCGTTTGACTTTGGATCAAAAGGTCGTGGGTTCAATTCCCCTTGGGTGGTCAATATGGCAACAACATTCTAAGATCCGTGCAATCTATACATAAAAATACAACTACTATGTTGAGAATGGGATTTGAACCCATGCCCTTTGGACCGAACCTTTTTTAATCACTTATTTTTAGACCAATTCTTCGGCCATCTCAACATAATTGCACTATGTAAAAGTTAAACCAATAGTACCACGGTATCTATGAAAGATCTTGATGATACTCCATAATTCTTTGGAATAGCTTCATTGATAAGCTTTTTATCGACAACGAGGACTTGATGGTAGATCAACACTAATAGGGCTGCATAAGACCAAATGGATTAAGCGTGTTTGACTTTTGGATCAAAAGTCGCGTCGTGGGTTCGATTCCTTTTCGTGGTCAATATGGCAACAACATTCTTTGGAATCTATGCGTAAAAATAAGCGATATACGGTCTCCAAGACCCATACCGTACTTCTAACCGCCGCAGCGTCATATTTTAACGCCATTCAATTGAAGCGGTACGCCGACATTTTTATCATCATTTTTAAATCTATGTCATTTTGTTAAAACAGCGGCCTCTAGGTTGAGGGGGTTGCCCTGTAAGGGTGCACACACTTATTAATGTGCGACTTTTAGACCTTTAACCAATACCAAAGGGTCATAAAAACCCTAACCTTAACCGATAGCCTACATAAGGCCACCAAACCCCTAACTTTCCCTTTTTCGCAATTCCCATCGAAGACCTTCCGAGCTCCGCTTCAAATACCGATTTCAAGAGTCAATCCCACTCCCAAGATCTGTACTATTTCAGCACTCTAGCTCAAGATTTTGCAATCGGACATGTTTTTCCCGGACAGCTAAACTGGATATCCCCAAGCAAGACATGCCCATGGACGATCTTGATCAAGAGGAGCAAGCCGAGGACCGGCAATTTAATTGTCAATTCAATAGCCCTAATCATTGCCAAATATGATTCTTATATTAAAATGTTATAGCGAATTGTGTCTTCAATGGAGCCCTAGATCGGACGATCATGGATTTGATTGACCAACGGTGGAGATGATGTGAAAAAATCGTATCTTCAACTAAAGTTTCATCTTGACAATGGCTCCAATATGATTAACTCAATCAAAATGGGATTTGAACCGATGAAAGGGGAAAGGGAAAAAGGAAAAGGGGAAGGGAAAAGGAGAGAAGGAAAAGGAAAAGTGAGAGAAAAGGACAAAAGGAAAAAGGAAATCGGATAAAAAGGAGAAATCTTATATTATAATGTCAAATTTTTAGTGCAAGTAATGGACCACGCCCTAATTTGAATGGTTCAGATTTATTTTGGCCACGTGGTATCATCTTGCCCTTTCTTCCAACTTACCTTTGTTTAGGCTTTCTTTCTTACAGTAGGAGCCGCTTCTCGAGCTATTCAATGGTGGAGCCTGCTATTGCGACGGAGTCTTTCCATTTCCCGAAACGGTGGAGCCTGCTATCGCGACAGAGTCTTTCCATCTTCACGGCTATGCAAGTATGCTTATTATTTGCAGATGCATGCTTCTATTCAAGTAATTAGCGGCTACAAGAAGAAAATTATCAGGCGTTCTTTACAGCGATGACGGCTTATACCTTGATAATAACGTGAGATATGAAACAGGTATTGCAGGCATATCTCAGATATTGCAAGGAACACTGTGTTTAAGTTCCTTCTGGAAATGATCGAAGGACAAGCCCCCAAGGAACATATGATCCTTTTAAGGATATATGGTATGGGCGTGCAAGAACAGAATCAAGAGCAACATGTAAAACTCATGCATTATCATATAGGTAAACCAAAATAACACAAATTTGACAAACACAAATCTTTGTGGTTGCAATTCTTTGGAATAGCTTGATAAATAACACAAATGCATTTTTCTTTCTTTCTAGACTGTTTTTTGAATGGAAAAATTAGGCTGCGGTGGCGACAAATTGCCTAAAATTAAAATCTTTTTCTGGGATATAAATGGTATATGGACATGGTCTTGGAGCAAGCATATAGGGTAAACATAGGAAAGGAACCAATGCAGTTCACATAACACAAATGCAGTTGAGCAGATCCAAATTTTTTCAATTTGGTCAAATTGCCAAAATCATTGTTGCAACCGACCACGGTTGACTAAATTTGGTCTCTGTTTCGACTAATCTTCTTAAATAAGCAAAGAGCCCGGTTGCAAATCGTCATTTTAAGGAAGAAATTAAAGATTAGATAGACTGGAGGGATTGTATAGATGCATGTGACGAAGCCTTCATCATGTCACAGCTCTTCAGCTTAAGGTTTTGTTTTAAAGCTCGAAGCCATTAGGTATGAACGTTCCATTCGACATTCTGCCAGCCGAGGGCCTGTCATCTACAAACCCATCGCAACAGCAGAAGCTGTTGCTGAAGTCCACGAGATTTGTTTTGCAGAGTCTGTGCCATATGCTCTGACGAGCTTAAGAGATGAAGTATGTGTTGTAGATTAAAATCTTATTTCTTTTATATGCATGATGTCTCTGTTGTCAGTTCTTGATAGTCATCCTGTGACTTGGTAAGATAAGCAGCACAATACTTAAAGAGGAAGTCTATAGTTTATATTAATATGTGTGTTTCAATTTATCTCTTCTAAGTTATTCCTGATTGTTTGTTCGACAAACTTTTGTTGTTTGTCAACCAAACTCCGTGATAAGAAATTCTTCAACTGTTTTTGGGATTTGTTGGTGCTCCCTTTTATGCACAAGATGCAACCGATTGATTACAAGATATGGACAAGATGGAGGAGGTAATGAGGCTCTACACAGAACCTTTATCGCCAAATGCAAAATTAGAGATTCATCTAGAAGTAGTGTTTGTTAATAGCTATGTAAGTGCATGTGTGCTGCTTGAATACTTCTCAATCTTTGCCACCAAATAGGTGTAAGATTTTTGGTTGAGAGCATCATATGGTATGTCTATCAATTTGTTACATAGTTCTTTTAATTATTTTACGATTACCAAATATCTTCCTTGCATCACAAATATTGTGGACATTTTTGCTTCCTTAAAATAAACCCCTATTGTATGATTTCATACGTCCTGATCAATATTGTCTTTTGAAGTGCTTTTAACGGTTAGAAAGCTCTATATGCGAATTAGATGGATGCGCAATTGATTCAATTCCATGCATAAAACGACACCTCATATCCTCTATTTTTTCTTAATTGGCTTGAAGATGGATCAAACTCTAAGTACTTCTGCCTGCAAAGTCAGAAATTGAACTTTTGAGTATCTTATATTGGTGATGGTTCCACTATTCTAACATATAATCCTAGCATATACTTTGAACAAAGGGAGTATAGAATTTGAAGGTTGTCAAGGCAACCAAGTGAAGATAACAAGCTGTTGATATCAAGGCCAGCCTACAAAAATATTAGGGCTTTATGTACAAGTTAGGTTTACTGCATCTCACTGGTCCACTAAAAAACTGTGGATGTACTTTTGAAGATGCTTGGAGCATATGAACAACACTATTAGCAAAGCTAGAGGTTACTAAAATTCTTACATCTAGCAAATTTCTTTCCACCAAGAAAGGGGACTTAGGCTCTTTACAAAAAATTTAAATACATCGAGGCTCTTCCAAATATCCAAGAAGATGAAGGGTAACAAGAAAAAGTTGTTGAGACTTTGGTAGCAAATATAAATTTGCACTATAGAATTGCGTATAAATAAGATTTGAACTAACGGTTTTAGAATGCAGGTTAGCATTGTGGAAGTTAACGAGTTATTTAACTTTTTGTCGTCTGCAGAACCCTGCCCTCTATTCATGTAAAGCCCGAACAACTTATGCCTCATTCAACAGATATACTACAAGATATTGGTGTCCATTACGCAACCATTCTCATGTTGAAATACATATTACAACATACTGGTGTCCATTATACAACAAATCTCATGTTGAAATATGGCATACACATCACCAAATACAAAAACAACAAAGTGGTGAGAACCAATAAAAGATTAGTTTAAGAGGATGCACGCTTTTCTCATTGTGGCCAAAATATTTGCAAGCTCGAAACTTATGCCCTACAACGCTCCCGCAATATAAAATGAAATGGCATTGGCATAAAATTCCACCCATTATACGGTGGCACCCAAACAATGCAACACTAATTACACCAACACATGAAAAGTAGTTTTTTGGATTATAGCCTCATTTATTTGCATAAAAAATTCAAATCATGTTTCAAATACACAAATACTCTTTATCTTCTATATTTCGATCATCTCAAATATAAATATAAGTCTTTTAGCCTAACTGAGAAAGCTAAATCGTTCCAAACTAGAGTTTGCTTGGTCCAATTGGCTTTCTTGAAAACCAGAGGTTTCTACATAAGCATGCATTATAACCCACTAGATGTACAATCATATAGAACGCCCACCGAAGGTGGGCAATTTCCTATACCATATATTGTGTTCCCTTTAACTACTGCAATTGAAACCAACTTCAATTCTTCAGTTGTACTTAAAAAATTGCTCATCTTTAAAAAGAGATAATCACCTTATAGTTCTCATAAGAGTTATTCATGGTCCATATATTGTATGCATACCTTGAATTAGGCAAGCCCGCTCATATTCCATGATATTCAATTACTTTACCATGAATAAAAAACAAGCATGGACCTTTAATATCAAATGAACCATAAAAACACAAACAGGGATAAACTTAACATATTGTTAACCCCAACACGTGTGTGAAATAAGGGAGACAGATGTGGACTTGCTTGCGGTATGATAGGTGCCAAATTTGAGCCCTCATATCATTTATACTACGAATTGAAATAAGGGAGGCAGATATGCACTTCCTATATGACAAAGATCAGTGAAGCCATGCATAAAGATCAACAACAAGGTTTTCAAAGGGTCACGGGGATCGTCTTTGTTCTACTCAAAGCTTCTCAAAGATATATCGATCTAACACTATCTAATATGAAGGAGCTAGGGTTTTTTTTTAATGTTGTTAAGTCGCACTATCTAAATATGAAGGAGCTAGGTTTTTTTTTAATGTTGTTAAGTTGAAAAGTTACGTAAACTTGGATTATTCTTGTATGGCTCATTGCATCCCAAAACATTTACAACCTCTCAACTTATGCCCATGGCAATTTCATTCTAGTAATAAGAATATGAAAAATAAAAATGGAAAAGGAAAATAGAAACAAAAAAGGGGAAGAAGGAAAAGAAACAAAAAATTTAAGGAAGGGAAAACAAAAAAAAGAGAAGGAGAAAAGGGAAAAGGGGAAGATAAAATGACTTTTGGCCAAAATTCACTAATCAGATAGTCTTTCTCGAAAAAGGAAAAAGAAAAGGGGAAGGGTTCAAATCCAAAAAAGGAAGAGGGAAACAAGAAAAAAAATGACAAAGGAAAAAAGAAAAGGAAAGAGGGAAAAGGAAAAAAGAAGGAAAGAAGAAAAAGGTAAAAAGGGTAAAAGTGCATAGAAAAAAGAAATGTTATAGCGTGTATTATAATTCAATTATGGAGCCCTATTCGGACGATCATGGATTTGATTGACCAACGGTGGAGATGATGGTGTGTCTTCATTTTAAAGTTTCATCTTGACAATGGCTCCAATATGATTAACTCAATTGTACCCTTTTTGATGAAGCGATGAAAGGGAAAAGGGAAAAAGGAAAAGGGAAGGGAAAAGGAGAGAAGGAAAAGGAAAAGTGAGAGAGAAAGGACAAAAGGAAAAAAGGAAATGGGAAAAGGGAAAAGGAGAAATAAGAATATGAAAAAATAAAAATGGAAAAGGAAAAATAGAAAACAAAAAGGGGAAGAAGGAAAAGAAACAAAAAAGGGTAAGGGAAGGGAAAACAAAAAGAAGGAGGAAAAGGGAAAAGGGGAAGATAAAATGACCGATGGCCAAAATTCACTCAATGGAGATAGTCAAAAAGGGAAATCGGAAAGGGGAAGGGAAAAAAAAGGAAGAGGGAAATAAAGATAAAGGGAAACAAAACAAGAAAAAAATGGAAAAGGAAAAAAGAAAAGGAAAGAGGGAAAAGGAAAAAAAAAGAAGGAAAGAAGAAAAAAGGTAAAAGGGTAAAAGTGAAAAGAAATGAAGTGAAAAGAAGTAAAGGAAAAAAAAATAAAAACTAGGAAGGACAATGAAAAAAAGGAATTAGAAAGGATGAAAAGGAAAGATGGGAAAAGGAAAAGAAAATGAAATAGAAAAGGGGACATATAAAAAGGAGAGGTAAAAAAGGGCACGGGGAAAAGGGTAAGAGTTAAAAGTAAGGTGGGAAAAGGAGAAAAAGTTAAGGGAAAATAAGAAAAGGTGGGAAGAAGGGACAAACTTTGAAAATGGGAAAAGTGAAATGGAAAGGACAAAGAAAAAAGAGGGAGGAAAGGGCAAAAGAGAATCTAGGAAAAGGGCACGAGGAAAAGGGGGAAAGGGAAAGGGCGGGAAAAACAAGGGAAGAGAGAAAGGGTGAAGAAAAGAGAAAAGGGGGGAAATAAAAAGAGCATCTAGAAAAAAAAGGCGAAAAAAAAAAAAGATGGAAAAAAAGGAGGAACTGTTTTGGTGGAAAAGTAGAAGAGAAAAGGGTAAGGAACAAAGGAATGGGAAAAGGAGGAAGGGGAAAAGGGCATGGGCAAAACAAAAAGGGAGGAAGAAAAGAGTGATTAAAGGGGAAAAAAGAAAGGGAAAAATAGCATGGGAAAGGGAAAAGTAACAAGAAAAATAGGAAAGGAGAAATTGGAAAGGCAAAAAAGGGGAGAAGGATGGAGAAAAAAAGGAAATAGAAAGAGGCATGGACACATAAAAAAGTTGAGAAAAAGGGAATAGAAAGAGGCATATGAAAAGGGAAAGGGAAAGAGAAAATGAAAAGGAAAAGGAAGGAAAAAAAGGAAAGGAAAAGGAAAGGAAAAGGAGCCACATAGGGGGAAAAGCGAAAGGGTGGGGGAAAGGATGTGAAAGGATAAGGGTGGGAAGATAAAAGGAATGTAAAAAGTTGAAAAAGGGCCACGAGGAAAAGGGGGGAGGGAAATGGGAAAAGAGATGGAAAAAAAGGGCACGTGATCAAGAGAGAAAGTGGGTGGGGAAAGGAAGAAAAAGGGCACATAAAAAAGGTGAGCAAAAGAGAACGGAAAAAAATGCATGGAAGCGGAAAGAGAAAAGAATAGGAAAAGGAAAAGGAAGGGAAAAACAAAAGGGAAAAATAGAAAGATTTGGGAAAGATAAAAAAGAAAGGAAAAAAACCCATCGAAAAAAAAAAAGAGAAAGGGAACAAGGGAAGGGAAAAAGGGAAGGTAAAGGGAGGGACAAGGGGATTAAAAAAAGAAAAAAAAAAAAGAGAAACGAAAAAATGGTAGAATGAATAAGTTTTTGTGTACAGTTTTCTAATTTATGCCCCTGAAGAACTTGACCTCCATGGCACCCACTAATAGAGTTAGAATGTTTAGCCTATTGAATTGCCCAAAAATAGGCCTGACCACATAGAACCCGGATAGCGAGCCTAACTAAAGAGCACTATGTAAAAGTTAAACCAATAGTACCACGGTGTCTATGCAAGATCTTGATGCTACTCCATAATTCTTTGGAATAAGAAAAAGCTAATAAGCTTTTATCGTGTCCAGGACTTGATGGTAGATCAACACTAATAGATTTTGCATTGCATGATGGATTAAGCGTTTGACTTGGATCAAAAGGTCGTGGGTTCAATTCCTTTGTGGTCAATATGGCAACAACATTCTAAGATCTGTCAATCGATGCATAAAAATACAACTACTATGTTGAGAATGGGATTTGAACCCATGCCCTTTCGGACGAGAACCTTAATGCGCCTTAGACCAACTTCGGCCATCTCAACATAATTGCACTATGTAAGCGTTAAACCAACGAATTACCACGGTGTTTATGCAAGCTTTTATCGACAACGGGACTTGATGGTATATCAACACTAATAGGGGCTGCATTGCATGCGCGGATGGATTAAGCGTTTGACTTGGATCAAAAGGTCATGGGTTCAATTCCCCGTGGTCAATATGGCAACAACATTCTAAGATCCGTCAATCGATGCATAAAAATACAACTACTATGTTGAGAATGGGATTTGAACCCATGCCCTTTCGGGATAGAACCTTTAATTGGCGCCTTAGACCAACTCGGCCATCTCAACATAATTGCATTATGTAAAGTTAGTCCAATAGTACCCTTGTGTCTATGCAAGATCTTGAGTGCTACTCCATAATTCTTTGGAATAGCTTCGATGATAAGGTTTTATCGACAACAAGACTTGATGGTAGATCAACACTAATAGGGCTGCATAGCGCAGTGGATTAGAGCGTTTGACTTCGGATCAAAAGGTCTTGGGTTCAATTCCCACTGTGGTCAATATATGGAAAAAATTAGTAGCTATTAATAGCCAAATGGCGATTTTTTAGGGGGTCTAGACAATTTTTGCGGCGAATTTTATAAAGGGAGATTTCTTTTAAAAAAATAAAAAATAGCCATAGTTAAAACAAGTACTCCATTATTTTTTTAGGATTAGCCAAACTATTTTTCCCCTTTTCCCTAAAGAAAAAGGGATTAGCTTTTCTTTATATTATAATAATTACATATTAAATTATTAATAGCCAAACAAAAATGAATTCTTATTACAGACTTTTACATGTCCCCATTTACCATCATCAGTGATACTAGTTTTTCAAAATATAAACTTTTATTATATATACTATATATGAATCTTCAAAAAGGAATTGTAAAAGATGGCCAATATCCCTCTAGATGCCCGAGTTGGTTGCATAACATCTTCCTTTACAGGTTAGAAATAAGTGCAACTTGATCAGTACATCTAGAAGATGTCATTGCATTGAATGTAGTTTAGACAATTGATGTGAGCTTCTGTTAAAACTTTTCTAATATTATTATATGTTCCTTGATTGTTGATTATTATTTGTAGTTGTAGTACAATATATCTAAAGCTAGAAAATTTACATTTTTGCATTTTCAGAGTTAGAAAAAAATAGCTAAGTAAAAGTTTATAGTACTTAATTCAAAAGTTTCGCCAAGTCCAAATACATATAAATGTAATGATAATAATAACTTTAGCCAAATGTATATATCATAAAATACTGTAAAATTTTGAAAAATAGCCAAACTATTTTTTATGGAAAAATATATAGTATGCTTAATATGGCAACAACATCCTAAGATCCGTGCAATCTATGCATAAAAATACAACTACTATGTTGAGAATGGGATTTGAACCCATGCCCTTTCGGACCAGAACCTTAATCTGGCGCCGTAGACCAACTCGGCCATCTCAACATAATAGAACTACTAGAAACGTGTGCCCGTGATCGATGCATTTTTTTCATGGACGCATGACTAAGTAGGCTTAATAGAGTTTGTAGGTGGAATAAATAGTTGTAAATATAATTGTGTTAATGTAATGGAGTGCCAAGTGTAAAGCATTATAGCAGATCCAATACATAGTGGAGTGTAGCGGGAAATTGGATATTAGCATTGTATGCACATGAATTGTAATCGACGTGTATGTGTGTGCATGCATGTGTGTTCATAGTATCTAGTCTATGTACTTTCTTGGATTGATGGTGAAAAATGTTCTTGTAAAAATCATATTGTCGCAACATATAAATAATAGAGTCAAAGTTGTAGATTGATAGGTGGGTGGCTGGCTATTCAAGATCATGTAAGATAGCAATGAACATACATGCAACATACATTCTAATGCTTTTGTCCGTCTATATGATTATATGTGGAGTCTATAATAAATCGTGGAAGTTGTGGAAGTGTCAGAAGGCCAATCATTCTTCGAGTTGTGGTTAATTTAATGAAAAATCTTATATTGGCCTTTGGTTAAAAACCTTAAAATGGCATTAAAATTTTGTAAAAAAAATTTGTATATGTAAAATCAAGCAATAAAAATATTGATGCAAAATCAAGTAATAAAAAACGGGTCAAAAACATTGACTTGAGAGCTTTAACAAACAACTGTTAATATAGAATGTGGACTAATTGAAATAATATTTTATCTTGTCATCTAGTTTGTAATGACTTGAGAGCTAATAGTGCCAATATAGAATGGAATAATACTTTATCTATCACTGGTTCAGTAGTTTAAAAATCAGTGAGTGCAAGAAGCGACTTGTAAGATACGTTCTCTATATTATAAATGTGTTAAACACATTTTCATTAAATATGGACTTTCCGCAAGTCCATAAATATCTCAAATGGTAGCTATTGTCTAGAATACAGGGTTGTAAGAGCATATTTTGCACAAAAAGATGAACTAGAACAACTTTAAGACATTAAAATTATACATAATTTCATTAAAATATCATACACTTTTCAAAGCTTTCATATAGCAATTGAAAGTAAAGTTAATGTTATGAAAATGTTAAAGTTTCAAATATCCATCATCAGGTATGTTATGGGATTGCAATTCCTCATCAATTGGGAGACTTTTCTCGGCTCTTAAGGATTATTGCTATTTTCTGCACATACACGGGTAAATGTTAGTATTGTAATAGGTTATCGAGAGGGACATACAAGTGTGAAATGGGGTGGTGACCGTGTTTATTTAAGTCTAGCTTCATGTCCAATAACATATTTATTAATGTTATGGAAGTGTTGCTTAAAGGGCATTATGCAAAAAGAATTCAATTAACTAAGAATGGTTTGCGTTGTGTAATTAAAATTAAAATTAAGTAAACTAAAGCTAACCTAACCTAACCCTAGCGTGCTAACCCTAACACGACTTCTAGCCATGGCAAAAACTCGTATTGCCTTAACGGCTTAACCCTAACACGCTTTGTTAAGAGCTATGGCAAAACCTATTGGCTATGGTATGGTGACGCGGTGCTTGGTATGGCCGAGCTTGAAACTGGCGGGGTATGGCCGAGATGGCGGGTATGGGTATGATGGCGGGTATGACCCATTTGAACTCCGCTATTCGGAAGAAGAAGCTCATGGAACTGAGTTTGGCACCATGGGCTGAGTTTGGCACCATGTTGGAGTTTGGCACCATGATCGGATTGAAATCATCCCCGATGAGCGAGGCGCCAGAATCACTCCTTCATTTTTGGCCTTAGCCGGACACAATATTTCATCGAGAGATCACGGCCAGAGTGAGGCTGCCATGAATCTGCTAGTATTCTTGTCTTTGCCATAAATCCTGTTAGTATTCTTGCCATGAATCACACTCTTGTATTTCAAAGTAGTTCACGGAGGTGTAGATGCGACCATAATGGTTGAAATATTATAAGGATGAAGGATTTGCTTCAAATGGTGCTTGTTTTGAGGCATGTCTGCATCTAAGGATATAAGAAAATATTAAGTTTAACAGGATTTGTGCATCAGGAATTGCTTCAAAGAGCATATGTGGCAGGCAAATTGATGTGAAGCCCAATGGGAAATGTGGTTGTAATGGCCTGCAAATTGGGCGGTCGCCGGATTTCTTTCCAGACAGGACTAGGACTAAGTTACAATTACTAGACAAGACAAGAGGTAAAAAAAATGATGCTCCTGCAAATTTCTTGCCGGATTTCTTGCCAGACATGACTCACTTATAGTTATTAGTTACTAGACTACAGGTTCCTAGACAAGACAAGATTTAAAGAAAATGAGTTTGTCCGACAAAGTGATCGATCACGCAAATGGACGCCAGATTTCTTGCCGAGACGGGGACTAGGCGAGAGGTCAAAAAAAATAAACCGTCACAAGATAGACAAGACCATTGTTAAGGGCCTTGAAATGAGTGATAAGCCCAATTCAGTACAAAGCTGGTCACTTGGAGATATATGGTGAACAATATTTACATTACAATACATATATTTCCTTCACATGTTTGTATTCAATATGCTAGAGAAGCACACTTCAATTCTTCATTGAGCATATTCTAATCATTTTTTTTTTATTTAATCATCGATAATGCAGGCGAGGCATTATGCGAGGCAAGGTGGGGTGCCAAATTGGACCCGCCCAATTTGCACCCCAAGTGATGTCAGGCGTGGCAATATGCGAGGCAAGGTGGGGTGCCAAATTGGGCGTTACCCTACACCCCTGGTGATGTGAGCAGGAAGGGCGTATCACGAGGCAAGGTGGGGTGCCAAATGCCCAATTTGCACCCTAGGTGATGTGCAGGCGAGGCCAAGTATCCACAGCAAGGTGAGCAAGGTGGGGTGCCAAATTGGAAGCCGCCTAATTTGCACCCCGGTGTGATGTAAAGGCGGTGCAGGCGGGCAAGGTGGGGTGCCAAATGCCCGCCCATTGTAACCCCCAGGGTGATGTTTGAAGAGGCGGTATGCAGGCAAGGTGGGGTGCCAAATTGGGTGCCACCCAATTTGCACCCCGTGTGATGTCCTGGGTTTAATTATTGATATGCGGGCAAGGTGGGGTGCCAAATTGAACCCATGCCCAATTTGCACCCCTAGGTGATGTAAGGCGAGGGATTATCGCAGGCAAAGGTGGGCAGGTGGGGTGCCAAATTGGGCCTGCACGTATTTCAAGTGTGATGTCTTTGCAAATATCTCGAGGGCAAGGTGGGGTGCCAAGTTGGAAACTCCATACAACATGACAATGAGGTAAAGACCTAATGGGGCCAATCTTATTAAGTAAAAGTGAGCCTTGTTAAAGCAAAATACAACATGCACACCCAACAAAAGGTAAAAAAGAAAACAAGGGCCATGCACCATTGAAGTGGGCATATAAAGCCAATAGAACAAACTATACAAAAAGGAATAAAAACACTAATAAATGATACAAAAGGAATAAAAACACTAAGAAAGGAGATATGCTAACCTTTGGCAGCCTTGGACATTTCAAAGGAATCAAATGTCATGGTATTGAGGGCAAGGTGACATACAGCGGTGATATATACCGAATTCCATAAGGCTCGAAGTTGGCATCCATTTTCAAAATTGCTTGCTATTTATGGGTGGGTTTGAAGATGCTTTTTTTAATTTGTCTGAACATGCGATCAATGAGTGCAACCTCTATTACGAACCCTAAATAATAGAATTCAACGATGATTGAAGACAATTAAAATAATGAAGCCTCTATTGAAATTAGCATTTGAGTATTTTTGAGCAAGAAGGATTAGGACCCTGCAATAATGTTGAACCAACTTTAAAATGGATATGAGCATTAGTTGTAGGCGTGCGGTGCGGAATGGGCAACATAGTAGTTGTAGTTTTATGCATAGATTGCGGATCTTAGAATGTTGTTGCCATATTGACCCACAATGGAAATTGAACCCACGACCTTTTGATCAGAAGTCAAGCGGCTAATCCCTGCGCTATGGAGCCCTATTAGTGTTGATCTACCATCAAATCTGTTGTCGATAAAAGCTTATCGTGAAGCTATTCAAAAAATTATGGAGTAGCAGCGAAGATCTTGCATAGACATAAGGGGTACTATTGGTTTAACTTTTACATAGTGCAATTATGTTGAGATGGCGAGTTGGTCTAAAGGCCGGATTAGGTTACGGTCAGAAAGGGCATGGGTTCAAATCCCATTCTCAACATAGTAGTTGTATTTTTATGCATAGATTGCGCGGATCTTAGAATGTTGTTGCCATATTGACCACGGTGGGAATTGAACCCCGACCTTTTGATCCGAAGTCAAGCGGCTAATCCTGCGCTATGCGACCCTATTAGTGTTGATCTACCATCAAGTCTGTTGTCGATAAAAGCTTATCGTGAAGCTATTCAAAAGAATTATGGAGTAGTAGCGAAGATCTTGCATAGACACAAGGGTACTATTGGTTTAACTTTTACATAGTGCAATTATGTTGAGATGGCGAGTTGGTCTAAAGGCGGAGATTAAGGTTACGGTTAGAAAGGGCATGGGTTCAAATCCCATTCTCAACATAGTAGTTGTATTTTTATGCATAGATTGCCGCGGATCTTAGGATGTTGTTGCCATATTGACCACGGTGGGAATTGAACCCGACCTTTTGATCTTGATAGCCTATGTTGAGATGGCTAGTCAAAGTCAAGCGCGCTAATCCATAGCTGCGCTATGCGACCCTATTAGTGTTGATCTACCATCAAGTCTGTTGTCGATAAAACCTTATCATCGAAGCTATTCAAAGAATTATGGAGTAGCGAAGATCTTGCATAGACACCGAGGGGTACTATTGGTTTAACTTTTACATAGTGCAATTATGTTGAGATGGATGGCGAGTTGGTCTAAAGGCAGATTAAGGTTACGGTCGAAAGGGCATGGGTTCAAATCCCATTCTCAACATAGTAGTTGTATTTTTATGCATAGATTATTGCGGATCTTAGAATGTTGTTGCCATATTGACCCACGGTGGGAATTGAACCCCGACCTTTTGATCAGAAGTCAAAGCGGCTAATCCAACTGCGCTATGCAGACCCTATTAGTGTTGATCTACCATCAAGTCTGTTGTCGATAAAACCTTATCGGTGAAGCTATTCAAAAAATTATGGGTAGCACTGAAGATCTTGCATAGACAAAGGGTACTATTGGTTTAACTTTTACATAGTGCAATTATGTTGAGATGGCGAGTTGGTCTAAAGGCGCGGATTAAGGTTACGGTCAGAAAGGGCATGGGTTCAAATCCCATTCTCAACATAGTAGTTGTATTTTTATGCATAGATTGCGGATCTTAGAATGTTGTTGCCATATTGACCACAGTGGGAATTGAACCCACGACCTTTTGATCGAAGTCAAAGCGCTAATCCTTTGCGCTATGCAGCCCTATTAGTGTTGATCTACCATCAAGTCTGTTGTCGATAAAACCTTATCATGAAGCTATTCAAAAATTATGGAGTAGCACTGAAGATCTTGCATAGACACCAGGGTACTATTGGTTTAACTTTTACATAGTGCAATTATGTTGAGATAGCCGAGTTGGTCTAAGGCGCCAGATTAAGGTTATGGTACGAAAGGGCATGATTTCAAATCCCATTCTCAACATAGTAGTTGTATTTTTATGCATAGATTGCAAGGATCTTAGAATGTTGTTGCCATATTGACCACAGTGGGAATTGAACCCACGACCTTTTGATCGAAGTCAAGCGCTAATCCTTTGCGCTATGCAGCCCTATTAGTGTTGATCTACCATCAAGTCTATTGTCGATAAAAGCTTATCATGAAGCTATTCAAAAATTATGGAGTAGCACGAAGATCTTGCATAGACACAAAGGGTACTATTGGTTTAACTTTTACATAGTGCAATTATGTTGAGATGGCGAGTTGGTCTAAGGCGCCAGATTAAGGTTTTGGTTCGAAAGGGCATGATTTCAAATCCCATTCTCAACATAGTAGTTGTATTTTTATGCATAGATTGCACGGATCTTAGAATGTTGTTGCCATATTGACCACAGTGGGAATTGAACCCCGACCTTTTGATCGAAGTCAAAGCAGCTAATCCACTGCGCTATGCGACCCTATTAGTGTTGATCTACCATCAAGTCAAATTCCTTTTGTCGATAAAACCTTATCATGAAGCTATTCAAAAGAATTATGGAGTAGCGAAGATCTTGCATAGACACCAAGGGTACTATTGGTTTAACTTTTACATAATGCAATTATGTTGAGATGGCGAGTTGGTCTAAGGCCGAGATTAAGGTTACGGTCCGAAAGGGCATGGGTTCAAATCCCATTCTCAACATAGTAGTTGTATTTT
The DNA here is from genome assembly GCA_021234155.1 of Isoetes taiwanensis. Lineage (NCBI taxonomy): Eukaryota > Viridiplantae > Streptophyta > Lycopodiopsida > Isoetales > Isoetaceae > Isoetes > Isoetes taiwanensis. Next base: position 120,044 of record JAJEKV010000577.1, read on the forward strand.
TATGCATAGATTACACGGATCTTAGAATGTTGTTGCCATATTGACCCACGGTGGGAATTGAACCCCGACCTTTTGATCAGAAGTCAAGCAGCTAATCCTTTGCGCTATGCAGCCCTATTAGTGTTGATCTACCATCAAGTCATTTGTCGATAAAACCTTATCATCGAAGCTATTCAAAAAATTATGGAGTAGCGAAGATCTTGCATAGACACGGTACTATTGGTTTAACTTTTACATAGTGCAATTATGTTGAGATGGCGAGTTGGTCTAAGTGCCGGATTAAGGTTACGATTCAGAAAGGGCATGGGTTCAAATCCCATTCTCAACATAGTAGTTGTATTTTTATGCATAGATTGCGGATCTTAGAATGTTGTTGCCATATTGACCACAGTGGAAATTGAACCCACGACCTTTTGATCAGAAGTCAAGCAGCTAATCCTTTGCGCTATGCAACCCTATTAGTGTTGATCTACCATCAAGTCTGTTGTCGATAAAACCTTATCATCGAAGCTATTCAAAGTAGCACTGAAGATCTTGCATAGACACAAGGGTACTATTGGTTTAACTTTTACATAGTGCAATTATGTTGAGATGGCGAGAGTTGGTCTAAAGCCCGGATTAAGGTTTGGTCGAAAGGGCATGGGTTCAAATCCCATTCTCAACATAGTAGTTGTATTTTTATGCATAGATTGCGGATCTTAGAATGTTGTTGCCATATTGACCACAGTGGGAATTGAACCCACGACCTTTTGATCCAAAGTCAAAGCGGCGCTAATCCTGCGCTATGCAGCCCTATTAGTGTTGATCTACCATCAAGTCATGTTGTCGATAAAACCTTATCATGAAGCTATTCAAAAGAATTATGGAGTAGCACGAAGATCTTGCATAGACACAAGGGTACTATTGGTTTAACTTTTACATAGTGCAATTATGTTGAGATGGCGAGTTGGTCTAAGGCCTAGATTAAGGTTACGGTCGAAAGGGCATGGGTTCAAATCCCATTCTCAACATAGTAGTTGTATTTTTATGCATAGATTGCGGATCTTAGAATGTTGTTGCCATATTGACCCACGGTGGGAATTGAACCCACGACCTTTTGATCGAAGTCAAAGCGGCTAATCCCTTTGGCTATGCGACCCTATTAGTGTTGATCTACCATCAAGTCCTGTTGTCGATAAAACCTTATCATGAAGCTATTCAAAGAATTATGGAGTAGCACTCGAAGATCTTGCATAGACAAAAGGGTACTATTGGTTTAACTTTTACATAGTGCAATTATGTTGAGATGGCGAGTTGGTCTAAAGGCCCGATTAAGGTTACGGTCAGAAAGGGCATGGGTTCAAATCCCATTCTCAACATAGTAGTTGTATTTTTATGCATAGATTGCCGCGGATCTTAGAATGTTGTTGCCATATTGACCACGGTGGGAATTGAACCCCGACCTTTTGATCAGAAGTCAAGCGGCGCTAATCCCCTGCGCTATGCAGCCCCTATTAGTGTTGATCTACCATCAAGTCTGTTGTCGATAAAAGCTTATCATGAAGCTATTCAAAAAATTATGGGAGTAGCGAAGATCTTGCATAGACAAGGGGTACTATTGGTTTAACTTTTACATAGTGCAATTATGTTGAGATGGCGAGTTGGTCTAAGGCCCGGATTAAGGTTACGGTCAGAAAGGGCATGGGTTCAAATCCCATTCTCAACATAGTAGTTGTATTTTTATGCATAGATTTGCGGATCTTAGGATGTTGTTGCCATATTGACCCACGGTGGGAATTGAACCCACGACCTTTTGATTGAAGTCAAGCGGCTAATCCCCTTTGCGCTATGCAGCCCTATTAGTGTTGATCTACCATCAAGTCTGTTGTCGATAAAACCTTATCATGAAGCTATTCCAAAAGAATTATGGAGTAGCACTGAAGATCTTGCATAGACAAAGGGTACTATTGGTTTAACTTTTACATAGTGCAATTATGTTGAGATGGCGAGTTGGTCTAAAGGCGCGGATTAAGGTTACGGTCAGAAAGGGCATGGGTTCAAATCCCATTCTCAACATAGTAGTTGTATTTTTATGCATAGATTGCCGCGGATCTTAGAATGTTGTTGCCATATTGACCCACGGTGGGAATTGAACCCACGACCTTTTGATCAGAAGTCAAAGCGCTAATCCCGCTGCGCTATGCAGCCCTATTAGTGTTGATCTACCATCAAGTCTGTTGTCGATAAAACCTTATCGTGAAGCTATTCAAAAATTATGGAGTAGCGAAGATCTTGCATAGACACCGGGGGTACTATTGGTTTAACTTTTACATAGTGCAATTATGTTGAGATGGCGAGTTGGTCTAAGGAAAGCCCGGATTAAGGTTACGATTCGAAAGGGCATGGGTTCAAATCCCATTCTCAACATAGTAGTTGTATTTTTATGCATAGATTGCCGCGGATCTTAGAATGTTGTTGCCATATTGACCCACGGTGGGAATTGAACCCACGACCTTTTGATCCGAAGTCAAGCAGCTAATCCCTTTGCGCTATGCGACCCTATTAGTGTTGATCTACCATCAAGTCCTATTGTCGATAAAAGCTTATCGTGAAGCTATTCAAAAAAATTATGGAGTAGCGAAGATCTTGCATAGACACCAGGGTACTATTGGTTTAACTTTTACATAGTGCAATTATGTTGAGATGGCCGAGTTGGTCTAAGGCCCGGATTAAGGTTACGGTCAGAAAGGGCATGGGTTCAAATCCCATTCTCAACATAGTAGTTGTATTTTTATGCATAGATTGCGGATCTTAGAATGTTGTTGCCATATTGACCACAGGGTGGGAATTGAACCCCCGACCTTTTGATCAGAAGTCAAGCGCTAATCCTTTGCGCTATGCAGCCCTATTAGTGTTGATCTACCATCAAGTCTGTTGTCGATAAAACCTTATCATGAAGCTATTCAAAAGAATTATGGAGTAGCGAAGATCTTGCATAGACAAAAGGGTACTATTGGTTTAACTTTTACATAGTGCAATTATGTTGAGATGGCGAGTTGGTCTAAAGGCGCCAGATTAAGGTTACGGTTCGAAAGGGCATGGGTTCAAATCCCATTCTCAACATAGTAGTTGTATTTTTATGCATAGATTGCACGGATCTTAGAATGTTGTTGCCATATTGACCCACGGTGGGAATTGAACCCCGACCTTTTGATCGAAGTCAAAGCGCTAATCCTTTGCTGCTATGCGACCCTATTAGTGTTGATCTACCATCAAGTCTGTTTGTCGATAAAACCTTATCGTGAAGCTATTCAAAAGAATTATGGAGTAGCACTGAAGATCTTGCATAGACAACAGGGTACTATTGGTTTAACTTTTACATAGTGCAATTATGTTGAGATGGCGAGTTGGTCTAAGGCGGATTAAGGTTACGGTTAGAAAGGGCATGGGTTCAAATCCCATTCTCAACATAGTAGTTGTATTTTTATGCATAGATTGCGGATCTTAGAATGTTGTTGCCATATTGACCACGGTGGGAATTGAACCCCCGACCTTTTGATCGAAGTCAAAGCGCTAATCCTTTGCGCTATGCGACCCTATTAGTGTTGATCTACCATCAAGTCATTTGTCGATAAAAGCTTATCATGAAGCTATTCAAAAAATTATGGAGTAGCACTGAAGATCTTGCATAGACAAATGTTGAGATGGCGAGTTGGGGGTACTATTGGTTTAACTTTTACATAGTGCAATTATGTTGAGATGGCGAGGTTGGTCTAAGTGCAATTATGTTGAGATGTTAAGGTTGGTCTCAAAGGTTAAGGGTTACGGTCGAAAGGGCATGGGTTCAAATCCCATTCTCAACATAGTAGTTGTATTTTTATGCATAGATTGCCTGCGGATCTTAGAATGTTGTTGCCATATTGACCACGGTGGGAATTGAACCCCGACCTTTTGATCGAAGTCAAGCGCTAATCCCTTTGCGCTATGCAGCCCTATTAGTGTTGATCTACCATCAAGTCTTTGTCGATAAAACCTTATCGTGAAGCTATTCAAAAAATTATGGAGTAGCGAAGATCTTGCATAGACACAAGGGTACTATTGGTTTAACTTTTACATAGTGCAATTATGTTGAGATGGCGAGTTGGTCTAAGGCGGATTAAGGTTACGGTCGAAAGGGCATGGGTTCAAATCCCATTCTCAACATAGTAGTTGTATTTTTATGCATAGATTGCCGCGGATCTTAGAATGTTGTTGCCATATTGACCACGGTGGGAATTGAACCCCGACCTTTTGATCCGAAGTCAAAGCGCTAATCCTTTGCGCTATGCGACCCTATTAGTGTTGATCTACCATCAAGTCTGTTGTCGATAAAAAGCTTATCGGTGAAGCTATTCAAAAGAATTATGGAGTAGCACTTGAAGATCTTGCATAGACACGGGGTACTATTGGTTTAACTTTTACATAGTGCAATTATGTTGAGATGGCGAGTTGGTCTAAAGGCCGGATTAAGGTTACGGTCAGAAAGGGCATGGGTTCAAATCCCATTCTCAACATAGTAGTTGTATTTTTATGCATAGATTTGCGGATCTTAGAATGTTGTTGCCATATTGACCCACGGTGGGAATTGAACCCACGACCTTTTGATCGAAGTCAAGCGGCTAATCCGCTGCTATGCTATGCGACCCTATTAGTGTTGATCTACCATCAAGTCTGTTGTCGATAAAACCTTATCGCGAAGCTATTCAAAAATTATGGGTAGCAGCGAAGATCTTGCATAGACAAAAGGGTACTATTGGTTTAACTTTTACATAATGCAATTATGTTGAGATGGCGAGTTGGTCTAAAGCTAGATTAAGGTTACGGTCGAAAGGGCATGGGTTCAAATCCCATTCTCAACATAGTAGTTGTATTTTTATGCATAGATTGCGCGGATCTTAGAATGTTGTTGCCATATTGACCCACGGTGGGAATTGAACCCCGACCTTTTGATCAGAAGTCAAGCGCGCTAATCCCTGCTGCGCTATGCAGCCCTATTAGTGTTGATCTACCATCAAGTCTGTTGTCGATAAAACCTTATCATGAAGCTATTCAAAAGAATTATGGAGTAGCGAAGATCTTGCATAGACACAAAAGGGTACTATTGGTTTAACTTTTACATAGTGCAATTATGTTGAGATGGCGAGTTGGTCTAAAGGCGCCCGGATTAAGGTTACGGTCGAAAGGGCATGGGTTCAAATCCCATTCTCAACATAGTAGTTGTATTTTTATGCATAGATTGCCGCGGATCTTAGAATGTTGTTGCCATATTGACCACGGTGGGAATTGAACCCCGACCTTTTGATCGAAGTCAAGCGCTAATCCCAGCTGTGCTATGCAGCCCTATTAGTGTTGATCTACCATCAAGTCTGTTGTCGATAAAACCTTATCATGAAGCTATTCCAAAAATTATGGAGTAGCACTTAGCGAAGATCTTGCATAGACACAAAGGGTACTATTGGTTTTAACTTTTACATAATGCAATTATGTTGAGATGGCGAGTTGGTCTAAAGGCGCCCGGATTAAGGTTACGGTCGAAAGGGCATGGGTTCAAATCCCATTCTCAACATAGTAGTTGTATTTTTATGCATAGATTGCGGATCTTAGAATGTTGTTGCCATATTGACCACGGTGGGAATTGAACCCACGACCTTTTGATCCGAAGTCAAGCGCGCTAATCCAACTTTAGCTATGCGGCCCTATTAGTGTTGATCTACCATCAAGTCACATTTGTCGATAAAAGCTTATCGTGAAGCTATTCAAAAAATTATGGAGTAGCACTGAAGATCTTGCATAGACACCGGGGTACTATTGGTTTAACTTTTACATAGTGCAATTATGTTGAGATGGCGAGTTGGTCTAAAGGCGGATTAAGGTTAAGTCAGAAAGGGCATGGGTTCAAATCCCATTCTCAACATAGTAGTTGTATTTTTATGCATAGATTTGCGGATCTTAGAATGTTGTTGCCATATTGACCCACGGTGGGAATTGAACCCACGACCTTTTGATCAGAAGTCAAAGCGCTAATCCAACTGCTATGCGACCCTATTAGTGTTGATCTACCATCAAGTCTGTTGTCGATAAAAGCTTATCATCGTGAGCTATTCAAAAAATTATGGTAGTAGCGAAGATCTTGCATAGACAAAGGGTACTATTGGTTTATTGGTTTAACTTTACATAGTGCAATTATGTTGAGATGGCGAGTTGGTCTAAAGGTTGATTAAGGTTGATATTGGTCGAAAGGGCATGGGTTTCAAATCCCATTCTCAACATAGTAGTTGTATTTTTATGCATAGATTGCGGATCTTAGAATGTTGTTGCCATATTGATTGACCCACGGTGGGAATTGAACCCACGACCTTTTGATCGAAGTCAAGATTGGGCTAATCCATGGGTTCAAATCAATTCTCAACTGCGCTATGCAGCCCTATTAGTGTTGATCTACCATCAAGTCCTTTTGTCGATAAAAAGCTTATCGGTGAAGCTATTCAAAAAATTATGGAGTACCATCGAAGATCTTGCATAGACACGCTATTCGGGGTACTATTGGTTTAACTTTTACATAGTGCAATTATGTTGAGATGGTAGAGTTGGTCTAAAGGCGGATTAAATTAAGGTTACGGTCAGAAAGGGCATGGGTTCAAATCCCATTCTCAACATAGTAGTTGTATTTTTATGCATAGATTGCGGATCTTAGAATGTTGTTGCCATATTGACCACAGTGGGAATTGAGCCCACGACCTTTTGATCCGAAGTCAAACGCGCTAATCCACTGCGCTATGCAGCCCTATTAGTGTTGATCTACCATCAAGTCCTGTTGTCGATAAAAGCTTATCGTGAAGCTATTCAAAAAATTATGGAGTAGCAGCGAAGATCTTGCATAGACACGGGGTACTATTGGTTTAACTTTTACATAATGCAATTATGTTGAGATGGCGAGTTGGTCTAAGGGCCGGATTAAGGTTCTGGTCGAAAGGGCATGGGTTCAAATCCCATTCTCAACATAGTAGTTGTATTTTTATGCATAGATTGCGGATCTTAGAATGTTGTTGCCATATTGACCACGGTGGGAATTGAACCCCGACCTTTTGATCCGAAGTCAAACGCGCTAATCCTCTGCGCTATGCAGCCCTATTAGTGTTGATCTACCATCAAGTCACATTTGTCGATAAAACCTTATCAGCGAAGCTATTCCAAAAAATTATGGAGTAGCACTGAAGATCTTGCATAGACACCAGGGTACTATTGGTTTAACTTTTACATAGTGCAATTATGTTGAGATGGCCGAGTTGGTCTAAAGGGCCCGGATTAAGGTTAAGTCAGAAAGGGCATGGGTTCAAATCCCATTCTCAACATAGTAGTTGTATTTTTATGCATAGATTTGCGGATCTTAGAATGTTGTTGCCATATTGACCCACGGTGGGAATTGAACCCACGACCTTTTGATCAGAAGTCAAAGCGGCTAATCCCTTTGCGCTATGCGACCCTATTAGTGTTGATCTACCATCAAGTCCTGTTGTCGATAAAAGCTTATCAGTGAAGCTATTCCAAAGAATTATGGAGTAGCGAAGATCTTGCATAGACAAAAGGGTACTATTGGTTTAACTTTTACATAGTGCAATTATGTTGAGATGGCCGAGTTGGTCTAAGGGCCCAGATTAAGGTTACGGTCAGAAAGGGCATGGGTTCAAATCCCATTCTCAACATAGTAGTTGTATTTTTATGCATAGATTGCGGATCTTAGAATGTTGTTGCCATATTGACCACGGTGGGAATTGAACCCCGACCTTTTGATCAGAAGTCAAGCAGCTAATCCTTTGCGCTATATCGACCCTATTAGTGTTGATCTACCATCAAGTCCTGTTGTCGATAAAACCTTATCATGAAGCTATTCAAAAAAATTATGGAGTAGCACTGAAGATCTTGCATAGACACGGGGTACTATTGGTTTAACTTTTACATAGTGCAATTATGTTGAGATGGCGAGTTGGTCTAAAGGCATTTGATTAAGGTTACGGTCGAAAGGGCATGGGTTCAAATCCCATTCTCAACATAGTAGTTGTATTTTTATGCATAGATTGCGGATCTTAGAATGTTGTTGCCATATTGACCCACGGTGGGAATTGAACCCCGACCTTTTGATCGAAGTCAAGCGCTAATTAATGCAGCCTATTAGTGTTGATCTACCATCAAGTCCATTGTGATCTGTTCTACCACCTATTTTGATGGTACCATCGATGTCGAAAGGGCATGGGCATAGTAGTTGTAATGCATAGATTGCGGATCTTAGAAATATTGAAAAATGGGAATGAACCCTTACCTTTGATCAGAAGTCAACCCTTTGCTATTAGTGTTGATCTACCATCAAGTTGTTGTCGATAAAACCTTATCGTGAAGCTATTCAAAAAATTAGCACTGAAGATCTTGCATAGACAAAGGGTACTATTGGTTTAACTTTTACATAGTGCAATTATGTTGAGATGGCCGAGTTGGTCTAAAAGGGAGATTAAAGGTTACGGTTAGAAAGGGCATGGGTTCAAATCCCATTCTCAACATAGTAGTTGTATTTTTATGCATAGATTGCGCGGATCTTAGAATGTTGTTGCCATATTGACCCACGGTGGGAATTGAACCCCGACCTTTTGATCAGAAGTCAAGCGGCTAATCCCGCTGCGCTATGCGACCCTATTAGTGTTGATCTACCATCAAGTCTGTTGTCGATAAAACCTTATCGTGAAGCTATTCCAAAAAATTATGGAGTAGCGAAGATCTTGCATAGACAAAGGGTACTATTGGTTTAACTTTTACATAGTGCAATTATGTTGAGATGGCGAGTTGGTCTAAAAGGCGGATTAAGGTTACGGTCAGAAAGGGCATGGGTTCAAATCCCATTCTCAACATAGTAGTTGTATTTTTATGCATAGATTGCGGATCTTAGAATGTTGTTGCCATATTGACCACGGTGGGAATTGAACCCACGACCTTTTGATCAGAAGTCAAGCGCGCTAATCCTTTGCTATGCGACCCTATTAGTGTTGATCTACCATCAAGTCTGTTGTCGATAAAACCTTATCGGTGAAGCTATTCAAAAGAATTATGGAGTAGCGAAGATCTTGCATAGACAAAGGGTACTATTGGTTTAACTTTTACATAGTGCAATTATGTTGAGATGGCGAGTTGGTCTAAGGGCCGGATTAAGGTTACGGTCAGAAAGGGCATGGGTTCAAATCCCATTCTCAACATAGTAGTTGTATTTTTATGCATAGATTGCCGCGGATCTTAGAATGTTGTTGCCATATTGACCACGGTGGGAATTGAACCCCGACCTTTTGATCAGAAGTCAAGCGCGCTAATCCTTTGCGCTATGCAGCCCTATTAGTGTTGATCTACCATCAAGTCTGTTGTCGATAAAACCTTATCGTGAAGCTATTCAAAAAAATTATGGAGTAGCACGAAGATCTTGCATAGACACAAAGGGTACTATTGGTTTAACTTTTACATAGTGCAATTATGTTGAGATGGCGAGTTGGTCTAAGGCGGATTAAGGTTACGGTAGAAAGGGCATGGGTTCAAATCCCATTCTCAACATAGTAGTTGTATTTTTATGCATAGATTGCGGATCTTAGAATGTTGTTGCCCATATTGACCACGGTGGGAATTGAACCCCGACCTTTTGATCCGAAGTCAAAAGCTAATCCTTTGCGCTATGCAGACCCTATTAGTGTTGATCTACCATCAAGTCTGTTGTCGATAAAACCTTATCGGTGAAGCTATTCAAAAAGAATTATGGAGTAGCACTCGAAGATCTTGCATAGACACAAGGGTACTATTGGTTTAACTTTTACATAGTGCAATTATGTTGAGATGGCGAGTTGGTCTAAAGCCCGATTAAGGTTACGGTCGAAAGGGCATGGGTTCAAATCCCATTCTCAACATAGTAGTTGTATTTTTATGCATAGATTGCGGATCTTAGAATGTTGTTGCCATATTGACCACAGTGGGAATTGAACCCACGACCTTTTGATCAGAAGTCAAAGCAGCTAATCCTTTGCGCTATGCGACCCTATTAGTGTTGATCTACCATCAAGTCTGTTGTCGATAAAAGCTTATCGTGAAGCTATTCAAAAAAATTATGGAGTAGCACGAAGATCTTGCATAGACACCAGGGTACTATTGGTTTAACTTTTACATAGTGCAATTATGTTGAGATGGCCGAGTTGGTCTAAAGCGCCAGATTAAGGTTCTGGTCAGAAAGGGCATGGGTTCAAATCCCATTCTCAACATAGTAGTTGTATTTTTATGCATAGATTGCATGGATCTTAGAATGTTGTTGCCATATTGACCACAGTGGGAATTGAACCCACGACCTTTTGATCGAAGTCAAGCGGCTAATCCTTTGCGCTATGCATGCCCTATTAGTGTTGATCTACCATCAAGTCTGTTGTCGATAAAACCTTATCATGAAGCTATTCAAAAAATTATGGAGTAGCGAAGATCTTGCATAGACACAAAGGGGTACTATTGGTTTAACTTTTACATAGTGCAATTATGTTGAGATGGCGAGTTGGTCTAAAGGCGCGGATTAAGGTTACGGTCAGAAAGGGCATGGGTTCAAATCCCATTCTCAACATAGTAGTTGTATTTTTATGCATAGATTGCGGGATCTTAGAATGTTGTTGCCATATTGACCACGGTGGGAATTGAACCCGACCTTTTGATGAAGTCAAAGTCAAGCGGCTAATCATAATCCCTATGCGACCCTATTAGTGTTGATCTACCATCAAAGTTGTCGATAAAAGCTTATCGTGAAGCTATTCAAAAGAATTATGGGTAGCAGCGAAGATCTTGCATAGACAAAGGGTACTATTGGTTTAACTTTTACATAGTGCAATTATGTTGAGATGGCGAGTTGGTCTAAGGCGCGGATTAAGGTTACGGAAAGAAAGGGCATGGGTTCAAATCCCATTCTCAACATAGTAGTTGTATTTTTATGCATAGATTGCGGATCTTAGAATGTTGTTGCCATATTGACCACGGTGGGAATTGAACCCCGACCTTTTGATCCAGAAGTCAAGCGGCGCTAATCCCTTTGCTTGCTATGCAGCCCTATTAGTGTTGATCTACCATCAAGTCTGTTGTCGATAAAACCTTATCATGAAGCTATTCAAAAAATTATGGAGTAGCACTCAAGATCTTGCATAGACAAAAGGGTACTATTGGTTTAACTTTTACATAGTGCAATTATGTTGAGATGGCGAGTTGGTCTAAAGCCCGATTAAGGTTCTGGTCGAAAGGGCATGGGTTCAAATCCCATTCTCAACATAGTAGTTGTATTTTTATGCATAGATTGCGGATCTTAGAATGTTGTTGCCATATTGACCACAGTGGGAATTGAACCCACGACCTTTTGATCTGAAGTCAAACGCGCTAATCCACTGCGCTATGCAGCCCTATTAGTGTTGATCTACCATCAAGTCTGTTGTCGATAAAAGCTTATCATGAAGCTATTCAAAAGAATTATGGAGTAGCGAAGATCTTGCATAGACAAAGGGGTACTATTGGTTTAACTTTTACATAGTGCAATTATGTTGAGATGGCGAGTTGGTCTAAGGGCGCCCGGATTAAGGTTGGTCGAGAAGGGCATGGGTTCAAATCCCATTCTCAACATAGTAGTTGTATTTTTATGCATAGATTGCGCGGATCTTAGAATGTTGTTGCCATATTGACCACGGTGGGAATTGAACCCCGACCTTTTGATCGAAGTCAAGCGGCTAATCCCTGCGCTATCAGCCCTATTAGTGTTGATCTACCATCAAGTCTGTTGTCGATAAAAGCTTATCAGTGAAGCTATTCAAAAGAATTATGGAGTAGCAGCGAAGATCTTGCATAGACAAAAGGGTACTATTGGTTTAACTTTTACATAGTGCAATTATGTTGAGATGGCGAGTTGGTCTAAAAGCTAGATTAAGGTTACGGTCGAAAGGGCATGGGTTCAAATCCCATTCTCAACATAGTAGTTGTATTTTTATGCATAGATTGCGGATCTTAGAATGTTGTTGCCATATTGACCACGGTGGGAATTGAACCCCCGACCTTTTGATCAGAAGTCAAAAATGGCTAATCCTTGCGCTATGCGACCCTATTAGTGTTGATCTACCATCAAGTCTGTTGTCGATAAAAGCTTATCAGTGAAGCTATTCAAAAAAATTATGGAGTAGCACTCAAGATCTTGCATAGACACGGGGGTACTATTGGTTTAACTTTTACATAGTGCAATTATGTTGAGATGGCGAGTTGGTCTAAAGGCGCGGATTAAGGTTACGGTAGAAAGGGCATGGGTTCAAATCCCATTCTCAACATAGTAGTTGTATTTTTATGCATAGATTGCGGATCTTAGAATGTTGTTGCCATATTGACCACGGTGGGAATTGAACCCACGACCTTTTGATCAGAAGTCAAGCAGCTAATCCCTTTGCGCTATGCGACCCTATTAGTGTTGATCTACCATCAAGTCCTGTTGTCGATAAAAGCTTATCGAAGCTATTCAAAAATTATGGAGTAGCGAAGATCTTGCATAGACACGGGTACTATTGGTTTAACTTTTACATAGTGCAATTATGTTGAGATGGCGAGTTGGTCTAAGGGCCCGGATTAAGGTTACGGTCAGAAAGGGCATGGGTTCAAATCCCATTCTCAACATAGTAGTTGTATTTTTATGCATAGATTGCACGGATCTTAGAATGTTGTTGCCATATTGACCACGGTGGGAATTGAACCCCGACCTTTTGATCAGAAGTCAAGCAAGCGCTAATCCCGCTGCTATATGCACCCTATTAGTGTTGATCTACCATCAAGTCACATTTGTCGATAAAAGCTTATATCGAAGCTATTCAAAAAATTATGGGTAGCAGCGAAGATCTTGCATAGACAAAGGGTACTATTGGTTTAACTTTTACATAGTGCAATTATGTTGAGATGGCGAGTTGGTCTAAGGCGCCCGGATTAAGGTTACGGTCAGAAAGGGCATGGGTTCAAATCCCATTCTCAACATAGTAGTTGTATTTTTATGCATAGATTGCGCGGATCTTAGAATGTTGTTGCCATATTGACCCACGGTGGGAATTGAACCCGCGACCTTTTGATCGAAGTCAAGCGCTAATCCCTTTATGCTATGCAGCCCTATTAGTGTTGATCTACCATCAAGTCTGTTGTCGATAAAACCTTATCATGAAGCTATTCCAAAAGAATTATGGAGTAGCACTGAAGATCTTGCATAGACACAAAGGGTACTATTGGTTTAACTTTTACATAGTGCAATTATGTTTGAGATGGCGAGTTGGTCTAAAGGCGGATTAAGGTTACGGTCGAAAGGGCATGGGTTCAAATCCCATTCTCAACATAGTAGTTGTATTTTTATGCATAGATTGCCGCGGATCTTAGAATGTTGTTGCCATATTGACCCACGGTGGGAATTGAACCCGCGACCTTTTGATCAGAAGTCAAGCAGCTAATCCCTTTGCGCTATGCAGCCCTATTAGTGTTGATCTACCATCAAGTCTGTTGTCGATAAAAGCTTATCGTGAAGCTATTCAAAAAATTATGGAGTAGCGAAGATCTTGCATAGACACGAGGGGTACTATTGGTTTAACTTTTACATAGTGCAATTATGTTGAGATGGCGAGTTGGTCTAAAGGCGCCCGGATTAAGGTTACGGTCGAAAGGGCATGGGTTCAAATCCCATTCTCAACATAGTAGTTGTATTTTTATGCATAGATTGCGGATCTTAGAATGTTGTTGCCATATTGACCCACGGTGGGAATTGAACCCACGACCTTTTGATCGAAGTCAAGCAGCTAATCCTTTGCGCTATGCAGCCCTATTAGTGTTGATCTACCATCAAGTCTGTTGTCGATAAAACCTTATCATCGAAGCTATTCAAAAATTATGGAGTAGCGAAGATCTTGCATAGACAAAGGGTACTATTGGTTTAACTTTTACATAATGCAATTATGTTGAGATGGCGAGTTGGTCTAAAGGCGCGGATTAAGGTTACGGTTAGAAAGGGCATGGGTTCAAATCCCATTCTCAACATAGTAGTTGTATTTTTATGCATAGATTTGCGGATCTTAGAATGTTGTTGCCATATTGACCACGGTGGGAATTGAACCCCGACCTTTTGATCAGAAGTCAAGCGGCTAATCCCGCTGGCTATGCAGCCCTATTAGTGTTGATCTACCATCAAGTCTGTTGTCGATAAAACCTTATCATGAAGCTATTCAAAAAAATTATGGGTAGCGATAAAGATCTTGCATAGACACAAGGGTACTATTGGTTTAACTTTTACATAGTGCAATTATGTTGAGATGGCGAGTTGGTCTAAGGCCCGGATTAAGGTTACGGTCAGAAAGGGCATGGGTTCAAATCCCATTCTCAACATAGTAGTTTATTTTTATGCATAGATTGCGGATCTTAGAATGTTGTTGCCATATTGACCACGGTGGGAATTGAACCCACGACCTTTTGATCCGAAGTCAAAGCGCTAATCCAGCTGCGCTATGCGGCCCTATTAGTGTTGATCTACCATCAAGTCTGTTGTCGATAAAAGCTTATCGTGAAGCTATTCAAAATTATGGGTAGCACGAAGATCTTGCATAGACACAAGGGGTACTATTGGTTTAACTTTTACATAGTGCAATTATGTTGAGATGGCGAGTTGGTCTAAAGGCGCCAGATTAAGGTTACGGTCGAGAAAGGGCATGGGTTCAAATCCCATTCTCAACATAGTAGTTGTATTTTTATGCATAGATTGCGGATCTTAGAATGTTGTTGCCATATTGACCCACGGTGGGAATTGAACCCCGACCTTTTGATCGAAGTCAAGCGCTAATCCCTTTGCGCTATCGACCCTATTAGTGTTGATCTACCATCAAGTCTTGTTGTCGATAAAAGCTTATCGCGAAGCTATTCAAAAAAATTATGGAGTAGCGAAGATCTTGCATAGACACAAAGGGTACTATTGGTTTAACTTTTACATAGTGCAATTATGTTGAGATGGCGAGTTGGTCTAAGGCGCCCTGATTAAGGTTACGGTCAGAAAGGGCATGGGTTCAAATCCCATTCTCAACATAGTAGTTGTATTTTTTTATGCATAGATTGCGGATCTTAGGATGTTGTTGCCATATTGACCACGGTGGGAATTGAACCCCGACCTTTTGATCAGAAGTCAATGGCTAATCAACTTGCTATGCGGCCCTATTAGTGTTGATCTACCATCAAGTCTGTTGTCGATAAAACCTTATCATGAAGCTATTCAAAGAATTATGGAGTAGCACTGAAGATCTTGCATAGACACAAGGGTACTATTGGTTTAACTTTTACATAGTGCAATTATGTTGAGATGGCGAGTTGGTCTAAAGGCGGATTAAGGTTACGGTAGAAAGGGCATGGGTTCAAATCCCATTCTCAACATAGTAGTTGTATTTTTATGCATAGATTGCGGATCTTAGAATGTTGTTGCCATATTGACCACGGTGGGAATTGAACCCCGACCTTTTGATCGAAGTCAAGCGGCGCTAATCCACTGCGCTATGCAACCCTATTAGTGTTGATCTACCATCAAGTCACATTTGTCGATAAAAGCTTATCATGAAGCTATTCCAAAAAATTATGGAGTAGCACTTGAAGATCTTTAGACACCGGGGTACTATTGGACAACTTTTAAGGTTGAGATGGCGAGTTACTATTGGCATGGGTTTATTCTCAACATAGTAGTTGTATTTTTATGCATAGATTACTTGCGGATCTTGCAATTATGTTGAGATGGCTATTGGACTTTTACATAATGCAATTATGTTTGGTCAGTTGGTCTAAGGCATGATTAAGGTTACGGTTAGAAAGGGCATGGGTTCAAATCCCATTCTCAACATAGTAGTTGTATTTTTATGCATAGATTGCAACGGATCTTAGAATGTTGTTGCCATATTGACCCACGGTGGGATCTACCATCAAATTGAACTTATTATGTTGAAGATCTTGACCTTTTATTTTAAGTTTTGAGTTGGTCAAAGTCAAGGCAGTCAGAAAGGGCATGGGTTCAAAATCAACATAGTAGTTGTATTTTTATGCATAGATTGCGGATCTTAGGATGTTGTTGCCATATTGACCCACGGTGGGAATTGACCTTTTGATCTAACCATCGACCCTATTAGTGTTGATCTACCATCAAGTCTGTTGTCGATAAAACCTTATCATGAAGCTATTCAAAAAATTATGGAGTAGCACTCAAGATCTTGCATAGACACAAGGGTACTATTGGTTTAACTTTTACATAGTGCAATTATGTTGAGATGGCGAGTTGGTCTAAAAGCCGGATTAAGGTTACGGTCAGAAAGGGCATGGGTTCAAATCCCATTCTCAACATAGTAGTTGTATTTTTATGCATAGATTGCGGATCTTAGAATGTTGTTGCCATATTGACCACGGTGGGAATTGAACCCCGACCTTTTGATCGAAGTCAAGCGGCTAATCCAACTGCGCTATGCGACCCTATTAGTGTTGATCTACCATCAAGTCTGTTGTCGATAAAGCTTATCATGAAGCTATTCAAAAAATTATGGAGTAGCACTGAAGATCTTGCATAGACACAAGGGTACTATTGGTTTAACTTTTACATAGTGCAATTATGTTGAGATGGCGAGTTGGTCTAAAGGCCCGGATTAAGGTTACGGTCAGAAAGGGCATGGGTTCAAATCCCATTCTCAACATAGTAGTTGTATTTTTATGCATAGATTTGCGGATCTTAGAATGTTGTTGCCATATTGACCACGGTGGGAATTGAACCCACGACCTTTTGATCGAAGTCAAGCGGCGCTAATGAGCTATGCGACCCTATTAGTGTTGATCTACCATCAAGTCTGTTGTCGATAAAAGCTTATCATCGAAGCTATTCCAAATAATTATGGAGTAGCACTGAAGATCTTGCATAGACACAAGGGTACTATTGGTTTAACTTTTACATAATGCAATTATGTTGAGATGGCGAGTTGGTCTAAGGCGCGGATTAAGGTTACGGTTCGAAGGGCATGGGTTCAAATCCCATTCTCAACATAGTAGTTGTATTTTTTATGCATAGATTGCGGATCTTAGAATGTTGTTGCCATATTGACCACGGTGGGAATTGAACCCCGACCTTTTGATCGAAGTCAAGCAGCTAATCCAGCTGCGCTATGCAGACCCTATTAGTGTTGATCTACCATCAAGTCTGTTGTCGATAAAAGCTTATTGTGAAGCTATTCAAAAATTATGGAGTAGCGAAGATCTTGCATAGACACAAGGGTACTATTGGTTTAACTTTTACATAGTGCAATTATGTTGAGATGGCGAGTTGGTCTAAAGCCCGGATTAAGGTTACGGTTAGAAAGGGCATGGGTTCAAATCCCATTCTCAACATAGTAGTTGTATTTTTATGCATAGATTGCGGATCTTAGGATGTTGATCTTAGAATGTTGTTGCCATATTGACCCACGGTGGGAATTGAACCCGCGACCTTTTGATCAGAAGGCATGTTCGCTAATCATAGTAGTTGTATTTTTATGCATACCCTTATGTTGTGTTGATCTACCATCAGTCTTGTTGTCGATAAAATCTTATCATGAAGCTATTCAAAAGAATTATGGGTAGCACTGAAGATCTTGCATAGACACAAAGGGTACTATTGGTTTTAACTTTTTACATAATGCAATTATGTTGAGATGGCGAGTTGGTCTAAAAAGATTAAGGTTACGGTAGAAAGGGCATGGGTTCA
Source organism: Isoetes taiwanensis (assembly GCA_021234155.1). NCBI lineage: Eukaryota > Viridiplantae > Streptophyta > Lycopodiopsida > Isoetales > Isoetaceae > Isoetes > Isoetes taiwanensis. The sequence goes on from JAJEKV010000577.1 coordinate 137,862, forward strand.
AATCCCATTCTCAACATAGTAGTTGTATTTTTATGCATAGATTGCGGATCTTAGAATGTTGTTGCCATATTGACCACGATGGGAATTGAACCCACGACCTTTTGATCGAAGTCAAGCGGCTAATCTGGCTATGCGACCCTATTAGTGTTGATCTACCATCAAGTCATTTGTCGTTGAAGCTATTCAAAAAAAATTATGGAGTAGCACGAAGATCTTGCATAGACACCGGGTACTATTGGTACTATTGGATGGGTTTAACATTTTACATGCATTTTGCGGATATGTTGTTGAGATGGGAATTGAACCCCGACCTTTTTTGTCAAATTGGTCTAAGCTATTAGTGTTGATCTACCATCCCTATTGTCGATAAAACCTTTAAGCTATTCAAGAATTATTGATTACCATCAAGTGCAGAAAAGGGGCATGGGTTCAAATCCCATTCTCAACATAGTAGTTGTATTTTTTATGCATAGAACGGATCTTAGAATGTTGTTGCCATATTTTATGCATAGTGCGCTATGCGGCCCTATTGAGATGGATAAAATTGAATCTAACCTATTCAAATTCTCCAACATGGGTTCAAATCCCATTTGTATTTTTTTATGCATAGATTGCACGGATCTTGGATGTTGTTACATATTGACCACAATGGGAAATTGAACCCACGACCTTTTGATCCAGAAGTCAAGCGCTAATCCCTTTGCGCTATGCAGCCCTATTAGTGTTGATCTACCATCAAGTCACATTGTCGATAAAACCTTATCGCCGAAGCTATTCAAAATTATGGAGTAGCACGAAGATCTTGCATAGACACAAGGGTACTATTGGTTTAACTTTTACATAGTGCAATTATGTTGAGATGGCGAGTTGGTCTAAAGCTAGATTAAGGTTACGGTCAGAAAGGGCATGGGTTCAAATCCCATTCTCAACATAGTAGTTGTATTTTTATGCATAGATTGCGGATCTTAGAATGTTGTTGCCATATTGACCACGGTGGGAATTGAACCCACGACCTTTTGATCGCTAAGTCAAATGGCTAATCCAAGCTCCCTATTCAAAAGCTATGCAACCCTATTAGTGTTGATCTACCATCAAGTCTGTTGTCGATAAAACCTTATCATGAAGCTATTCAAAAGAATTATGGGTAGCTTGATCGAAGATCTTGCATAGACACAAAGGGTACTATTGTTTAACTTTTACATAATGCAATTATGTTGAGATGGCGAGTTGGTCTAAAGGCGCCGGAATTAAGGTTTGGTCAGAAAGGGCATGGGTTCAAATCCCATTCTCAACATAGTAGTTGTATTTTTATGCATAGATTGCGCGGATCTTAGAATGTTGTTTGCCATATTGACCCACGGTGGGAATTGAACCCACGACCTTTTGATCAGAAGTCAAGTCAAGCGGCGCTAATCCCTAATGCTATGCGGCCCTATTAGTGTTGATCTACCATCAAGTCACATTGTCGATAAAACTTATCTATTGTCGATAAAAATCGAAGCTATTCAAAATTATGGAGTACTTGAAGATCTTGCATAGACACAAAGGGTACTATTGGTTTAACTTTTACATAGTGCAATTATGTTGAGATGGCGAGTTGGTCTAAAGCCGGATTAAGGTTACGGTCAGAAAGGGCATGGGTTCAAATCCCATTCTCAACATAGTAGTTGTATTTTTATGCATAGATTGCACGGATCTTAGAATGTTGTTGCCATATTGACCCACGGTGGGAATTGAACCCCGACCTTTTGATCCGAAGTCAAAGCGCTAATCCGCTGCGCTATGCAGCCCTATTAGTGTTGATCTACCATCAAGTCTGTTGTCGATAAAAGCTTATCAATGAAGCTATTCAAAAGAATTATGGGTAGCACTCGAAGATCTTGCATAGACACAAGGGGTACTATTGGTTTAACTTTTACATAGTGCAATTATGTTGAGATGGCGAGGAGTTGGTCTAAAGCCGGATTAAAGGTTAAGGTTGAAAGGGCATGGGTTCAAATCCCATTCTCAACATAGTAGTTGTATTTTTATGCATAGATTGCCGCGGATCTTAGAATGTTGTTGCCATATTGACCACAATGGGAATTGAACCCCGACCTTTTGATCAGAAGTCAAGCGGCTAAATCGCTGCGCTATGCGACCCTATTAGTGTTGATCTACCATCAAGTCTGTTGTCGATAAAAGCTTATCGTGAAGCTATTCAAAAAATTATGGAGTAGCACTGAAGATCTTGCATAGACACAAGGGGTACTATTGGTTTAACTTTTACATAGTGCAATTATGTTGAGATGGCGAGTTGGTCTAAGGTGCGGATTAAGGTTACGGTAGAAAGGGCATGGGTTCAAATCCCATTCTCAACATAGTAGTTGTATTTTTATGCATAGATTTGCGGATCTTAGGATGTTGTTGCCATATTGACCACAGTGGGAATTGAACCCACGACCTTTTGATCAGAAGTCAAGCGCTAATCCCTTTGCGCTATGCAGCGGCCCTATTAGTGTTGATCTACCATCAAGTCTTGTTGTCGATAAAACCTTATCGTGAAGCTATTCAAAAAATTATGGGTAGCTGAAGATCTTGCATAGACACAAAAAGGGTACTATTGGTTTAACTTTTACATAGTGCAATTATGTTGAGATGGCGAGTTGGTCTAAAGCAATTATTAAGGATTAAAAGGTTACGGTAGAAAGGGCATGGGTTCAAATCCCATTCTCAACATAGTAGTTGTATTTTTATGCATAGATTGCGGATCTTAGAATGTTGTTGCCATATTGACCACGGTGGGAATTGAACCCCGACCTTTTGATCCAGAAGTCAAAGCGCGCTAATCCTTTGCGCTATGCAGCCCTATTAGTGTTGATCTACCATCAAGTCATTTGTCGATAAAAGCTTATCGGTGAAGCTATTCAAAAAAATTATGGAGTAGCACGAAGATCTTGCATAGACACGGGGTACTATTGGTTTAACTTTTACATAGTGCAATTATGTTGAGATGGCGAGTTGGTCTAAAGCCGGATTAAGGTTACGGTCAGAAAGGGCATGGGTTCAAATCCCATTCTCAACATAGTAGTTGTATTTTTATGCATAGATTGCGGATCTTAGAATGTTGTTGCCATATTGACCACGGTGGGAATTGAACCCACGACCTTTTGATCCGAAGTCAAGCGCGCTAATCCCTTTGCGCTATGCGACCCTATTAGTGTTGATCTACCATCAAGTCACATTTGTCGATAAAAGCTTATCATCGAAGCTATTCAAAAAATTATGGGTAGCACTGAAGATCTTGCATAGACACAAGGGTACTATTGGTTTAACTTTTACATAGTGCAATTATGTTGAGATGGGCGAGTTGGTCTAAAGCCCGGATTAAGGTTACGGTCGAAAGGGCATGGGTTCAAATCCCATTCTCAACATAGTAGTTGTATTTTTATGCATAGATTGCCGCGGATCTTAGAATGTTGTTGCCATATTGACCACAGTGGGAATTGAACCCCGACCTTTTGATCCGAAGTCAAATCGCGCTAATCCACTGCGCTATGCAGCCCTATTAGTGTTGATCTACCATCAAGTCCTGTTGTCGATAAAAGCTTATCAGCGAAGCTATTCAAAAGAATTATGGAGTAGCACGAAGATCTTGCATAGACAAAAGGGTACTATTGGTTTAACTTTTACATAATGCAATTATGTTGAGATGGCGAGTTGGTCTAAGGCGCCCGGATTAAGGTTACGGTCAGAAAGGGCATGGGTTCAAATCCCATTCTCAACATAGTAGTTGTATTTTTATGCATAGATTGCCGCGGATCTTAGAATGTTGTTGCCATATTGACCACGGTGGGAATTGAACCCCGACCTTTTGATCCGAAGTCAAGCGCTAATCCACTGCGCTATGCAGCCCTATTAGTGTTGATCTACCATCAAGTCCTGTTGTCGATAAAAGCTTATCAGTGAAGCTATTCAAAAAAAAATTATGGAGTAGCGAAGATCTTGCATAGACACCCGGGGTACTATTGGTTTAACTTTTACATAGTGCAATTATGTTGAGATGGCGAGTTGGTCTAAGGCGCAGATTAAGGTTACAGTCCGAAAGGGCATGGGTTCAAATCCCATTCTCAACATAGTAGTTGTATTTTATGCATAGATTGCACGGATCTTAGAATGTTGTTGCCATATTGACCACGGGAATTGAACCCCGACCTTTTGATCCAAAGTGCAATAAGCTAATCCAGCTGTCTTTACCCTGACTATTAGTGTTGATCTACCATCAAAGTCTGTTGTCGATAAAAAGCATCATGAAGCTAATCAAAGAATT